>LGRX02029087.1:0-35605 GCA_001247695.2 Cymbomonas tetramitiformis | reverse complement strand
GGAGGGAATAAATTGCGGGCCGAAGGCCCGCGGGGAGCTGGGAAAAAGGGGGACCGGGGGAGAGGGAAAATTGCGGGCCTAAGCCTCGCGGGGAGCCGGGGAAAAGGTGGAAGGGAGAGGGAAAATTGCGGGCCGAAGGCCCTTGGGGAGCTGGGAAAAAGGGTGAGGGAGGGGGAAGATTCGGTGGGCCGAAGGCCCGCGGGGAGCCGGGAGAAAGGGGGAAGGCAGGAAAATTGCGGGCTGAAGGCCCGCGGGGAGTGGGATAAAGGGTGAGGGAGGGGAAATTTGGTGGCCGAAGGCCCGTGGGGAGCCGGGAAGGGGGGAGGAGAGGGAAAATGTGGCCGAAGGCCCGTGGGGAGCCGGGAAGGGCGAAGGGGGGAGGAGGGAATAAATTGCGGGCCGAAGGCCCGCGGGGAGCTGGGAAAAAGGGGGACCGGGGGAGAGGGAAAATTGCGGGCCTAAGCCTCGCGGGGAGCCGGGGAAAAGGTGGAAGGGAGAGGGAAAATTGCGGGCCGAAGGCCCTTGGGGAGCTGGGAAAAAGGGTGAGGGAGGGGGAAGATTCGGTGGGCCGAAGGCCCGCGGGGAGCCGGGAGAAAGGGGGAAGGCAGGAAAATTGCGGGCTGAAGGCCCGCGGGGAGCTGGGATAAAGGGGGAGAGGAGAGGGATTTAAAATATATAAATATATATATATATAAGGTTGCATGTATATATATAATCGTGAAAAGAAGAACTGTTGAAGCTCCGGAGAAGCCGCTTCGAAGTTGAGAGTGCCTGTTCACGGCCCTAGAAAAAGTGTGGTAAAAGCGCAAAGATTTAAAGTCAAAAGAAACAAGCAAACATGCCTCCAAAAAATTGCGCTGAAAAAGGTAGAAAAGAGACAAGGTTAGAAAAGCGTTCATCGATGAACGCTTTTTAAAAAACACTGCTAAAGAAACAAGTGTTTTGACCGGTTTAAAGAAAAGTGTTCATCGATGAACGCTTTCTTTATTTTGTTGCTGAAGCTTGAGTTTTTTAAACTGTTTTTAAGAAAAGCGTTCATCGATGAGCGTTTTTCTTAGATTTCCTTGTATTTTTCTTAAAACTTTGCGCTTTGGAGTTGCAAAAGCTGCGATATTTCTGTGTGATTCAGCTTTTTTGTCAGGAAAAAAATAGGAAAAGCAAGGAAAGCGCTCATCGATGAACGCTTTTCTTAAAAACAGTTTAAAATACTCAAGCTTCAGCAACAAAATAAAGAAAGCGTTCATCGATGAACACTTTTCTTTAAACCGGTCAAAACACTTGTTTCTTTAGCAGTGTTTTTTTAAAAAGCGTTCATCGATGAACGCTTTTCTAAACTCATCTCTTTTTACATCTGTTTCAGGACAGTTCTTGAAGAAGTGTCCTTAGGAAAACTGCAAGAGGTTTAAAAGGTTAAAGATCTCAGTGTTAAATATGTTTAAGAATGTCTTTGCGCAAGCATCCACCAACTCTCAATTGCTTAAGCAAACTATACGACACCGCATTTGAAGTCAAAAAGAGCTTTACAATTATCTTTGCGCAAGCTTCTAAATCTGCTTAGTGAAGATGTTTGAGAATGTCTTTACGCAAAGATCTTTGCTTTAAAGATCTTTGCGCAAGCTTCGATCCACTTACTTTTATTTGCTTTTAAAGTATTGAACTTTGCGACACCGCAAAGTCTAAAGAAACTCTTCACAGACACCTTTGCGCAAGTTAAATATTCTGCTTGCTAAAGATGTTTGAGAAAGTCTTTGCGCAAAGATCTTTGCGCATGTTAAATATTCTGCTTGCTAAAGATTTTTGAGAAAGTCTTTGCGCAAAGATCTTTGCTTCAAAGATCTTTTCGCAAGCTTCCACCAACTCTCAATTGCCTAAGCAAACTTTGCGACAAAGTCTAATGAGCTTTAATACCAACATCTTTCCACAAGCTTTTAGTTCTGCTTGTTAAATATGTTTAAGGATGTCTTTGCGCAAGTTGCGTCCACCAACTCTCAATTGCTTAAGCAAACTATACGACACCGCAAAGTCAAAAAGAGCTTTACCTTTAATAATATCTTTGCGCAAGCTTTTAAATCTGCTTGGTGAAGATGTTTGAGAATGTCTTTACGCAAAGATCTTTGCTTTAAAGATCTTTGCGCTTCAAGCATCCACCAACTCTTATTTGCTTTTAAAGTATTGAACTTTGCGACACCGCAAAGTCTAAAGAGCTTTACATTATCTTTGCGCAAGCTTTTAAATATTCTGCTTGCTAAAGATGTTTGAGAAAGTCTTTGCGCAAAGATCTTTGCTTCAAAGATCTTTTCGCAAACATGAACCACCAACTCTGGATTGCTTAAGCAAACTTTGCGACACCGCAAAGTCTAAAGAGCGTTACAAACCTCTTTGCGCAAGCTTTAAAATCTGCTTGTTAAAGATGTTTGAAAAGTCTTTGCGCAAAGATCTTTGCTTCAAAGATCTTTGCTTCAAAGATCTTTGCTTCAAAGATCTTTGCTTCAAAGATCTTTGCTTCAAAGATCTTTGCTTCAAAGATCTTTGCTTCAAAAATCTTTGCAACTCGCAATTGCATTTAAAGCAAACTCTGCGAAACCTTAACAAAGAGCTTTGAGAGGATCTTTGAAGCGCTTCCCGAAGCTTCTAAGTCTGCTAAGTCCGCACTCTCACCTTCAAAGCGGCTTCTTAAGAGGTTCAGCTTTTCTTCTTCTCACGATTATATTCAAAATAAAAAATTCACAATTGCATATCCCCCCCTCCCCCCGAATTTTGCATTATCGCCTTCAAAGCGGTTTCTTAAGAGCTTCAACTTTTCTTCTTCTCACGATTATATTCAAAATTAAAAAAATCATTGATACACCCGAATTTTGCATTATCGCCTTCAAAGCGGTTTCTTAAGAGCTTCAACTTTTCTTCTTCTCACGATTATATTCAAAATTAAAAAAATCACAATGAATTTGCCCCCCAACCCCCCGAATTTTGCACTCTCGCCTTCAAAGCCGCTTTTCAAAAAATTAAGGTTTTTTTAACCAAAATTCCGAAAATTTTCGAAACCCCCAAAAGGCATGAATTCATAAAAAAAACATAAAAAAATCGTTGGGGTTCATGGATGAACCCCAAAAAATACATTTCATGAAATCAGGTAAAAGGTATCATTTTGCTATCGATTCTCGGAAATTTTTTTGAAGCTCAAATATGCGGCAAATTTTGTACAAGTTCAATTGGAAATTTATGTTTTCGTAACACAAAAATCCCCAAAAATCTTCCTTAATTCAGGCTGAAAAAGATGATTTTTTGGGTAAAGTTTCGGAATATTTCTTAAACCCTAAAACAACCGGAAAATTAAATAAAATTACATTGAACTCGGGAAAATCTTAAACCCTAGATTCGGTAAAATTTTCAATTTTTTAAGGGCCTCCCATTGTAAAACTCCCCAACTCCCAAAACTCCCAAACTCCCCAATTGCGTTTGGTGCCTATCACTGTGGAACAAGGTATCCGGGACCACGTGAGGGTGCACAACTCGGGGGTGGAAGAAGCTACCGCCATTGCAGCAAAGTATTCCAACTTAGCTGTGAGTTATGGGCACGCAAAGAACCATAGAGTTCGTGAGACCCTGCCCGGTCCAGTGATGCAGCTCATCAGCGACACAGGTCACACGGTACCCGAAGGCGCAGGGTGTGTCCGGTGTGGTCGCTTACTGCGATCGCCTGAGGGCCAGATCCGGGTCACTCCCGGATTAATCTGGGATGTGATGTTGGGTTCCAACCGGACATGTGTGCAGGTGCCTCTTTGTCAGGAGTGCACTAAACCCCCCTGGACAGGAGCCTTAGCTCAGCTGCCCATCATTCCCACGCCCGATGTGACAACGCCACAGTCTCAGCCGCGGAGTACTAGTGATCAGCAGCCCCCGCCAGATCCAGACCCTTCGCCCCACAGAGACGCGCCTGAGCAACGTGGACCTCCGCCTCGCAGAGACGCGTCCGAGCAGGAACGCGAACCTCCACCGCGGTCAGAGACCGATCCAGCGCGGTTAGAGCAGACACAGCTGAAGAAGCTGGAGGCAGAGGACAGACTCCTGAGTACCTTACGGAAGCTAAGGGAGCGCATCACTACGTACACGTGTCCTCTAGATCAGGCAGCGGGAGAGAAGACATCTGGTCATTTGCTGCAACCGTTAAAACTTCTGATGAGGGAGCTGCAAGATTACTTCAAGGAGCAGCAGGTGAAGAGAGCGCTGGCCACGAAGAAGATGAACGAGGACGCCGATGGAGGTGAAGCCACGGTCACCACCGTCCCTGAAGAACTGCGTCTGATCATCAGGGATAGGGTGGAAGGATCGGTCCAAGGGCTGCTAAACCAGAAGGTTCTAACCAATCAGATGAATACGCTGGACGATCTGATCGGCACCCTCGCTCGATCTTGCATCAGCGATGCTCACCTTAGCATTCTACCCAGCATGTTGTCACGGTCTCGGCAGGCCTCGGGCAAGAACGCAGGAAGGAATGCGCGGACCTTCCACCACGCTCTAATGGAAGCGTTTGAGCTGATGGAATCCCTGCATAAGCACGGAGTCACCGGTCCAGTCAGCAGAGCCTCGTTACCCGGCATCTTCCTCAGTGGACTGACACCCGAGTTGCACGCGAGGGTTCATAAGGAGCTGTTGGGCAAGGTAGACTTTCATCAGTCAACTGGACCAGCTGGGTGGGAGGCGGAACTACTGCGCAAATACGTGGAGCAGGCTACATTGGAGGAGCGACGGGATCCGGTGGGACTGAAGGCAGCCAGGGACCAGTCTCCCTTTCCAGTGGCTGCGCTGGTTGAGTGCCTCGATGAACACGTGGAGCAGTGCTATGCGCTACCGACAGCGCCGGCAGAAGTGGAGGGCAGGCAGCTGCCTGGATCGTCTACGTACACTGGTTGCAGGAAATGCAAATCTAAGGAGCACTTGGCGAGGGCCTGCCCGCAGCAGCACGACCAGCAGAAGAAAGCTGCATGGGTAAAGTGCATCTGGGATGAGGCGTTCGAGACCCTGGAGAACTCTGGCGCAAGCCCGGAACTTATGGAGGAGACGTTCGCAGTCATCGCGCAGGAGAGGGGTTCAGATTTTGGCGAGGGAGAGGCCGCGGGGGCCAGTTCCTCTCCCGGTCGCAAGGCATAGGTCCCGGAGCCAGCAGGGGGAGTACTCCGCCCCTTGCTGAGGCCGACAGGAGCGGGACCAGGCCTCTGGAGGAGAGGTCTGTGAGGGGGCGACACAGCCAGCCCTACCGGTGGAACACCCATTTCAGAGAAGACCACCGGATGAGGTATGGCCCGGGACCAGCCCAAAAGGCAACCGAGAAGCTGAGGCGAGCTGTGAGGTGGTTGAAGCGGACTCACCCGGTTACTGTGGTGGCTCCAAGCGAGATGGAGCCAGAGGTGGCACCGGCGCAGGCATCCACCCCAACAGAGGTACAAATCAGGTTCCCTTTGTTCGGGCAAGGAAGTCAGGGACACCCGTGCACAAAAGGTGTGTACCAGCGCGCCTTGCAGCCATCAGGTGCCAGAAGGGTGAGGTTCAGGGAGGAGGCAGCGCCCCGGCAGCTCTTTGGACGTGCGCTGCGACGACGACTGGACCGTGCCAAGCCGCCGCCGCTGTCGCGAGCACAACAGCGAGTGCAACGTGACAAACCAGCAGCGTGGGAGGCAGCCAGGACACTGACGAGCAGGCGGCGGGAAGCAGAGGTGCATCAGCACAGAGTCAGGAGTGCCATGGTACAGGTGAAGGGCCGCATAGAGCACCTGAGGAAGATGATGAAGGTGAGCAGGGAAACGGCGACCGCCAGACCAGCACCCTGGCCAGATGATCCAGCGCCGGAAGACTCCATCACCAGGTCTGCCCGCTGGACTGCCCTGATAGCGGAGGCAGGCACTTACCACCTACCCGACGACAACTCTGACGAAGAACTGAACCCGCGGGAAGTGGAGCCAGGTTTGCACAAACTGGCCAGCATCAGGCCGGACATAGGCGTGGACGCGGGAGCGGGGCGTTGGGGAGAGTGGCTGGACGAACATGTGCTAGCTGCCATGGATGCGTCCGGGCCCACTCTCATGATCTTTTGGGCGTGGATTGGCAAGGTGAGAGTGAAGGTCCTCATCGATACCGGGGCCTCCTCCAGCTTCACATCCCTAGAGACTGTGAAGAAGCTCAAGCTTCAACCATCAGTCCATGAGAAACCAATGCGGGTGCAGGTTGCAGATGGCACAGTCTACGACGCCAACTCTTGCATTCGGCCCAAGCTCACGGCGGAGACGCGGAAGGGAAGTTATGCCAAGCAGGTAACTCTGCGAGTGATGCCCTTATCCTTGGGAGTGGACGTGGTGCTGGGGGGTGACTGGTTACGAGCTCAGCGGCGGATCACCTTTGACTACGCACAGTATGGGAGTGTGCGGTTTGGCCATGGGTCACAGAAGGTAGTCATTGCGGGATGCAATCCAGGGTCGTCATCTACAGGGTCTGGGCAGGCCATGGGACTGGTAGAGGCACAGCTTATCAGTACTAAGCAAGCCAGGAAGGACCTGCGAGCCTTGAAGAATAGCGGCGAGGAGGCGTACCTGATGTATCTGGCTCCAGATGGCACATTTAAAATGGAGGCCACCGACGACCCCAACTCTCCCTTAGAGGCCTCTGCAGCCCTATCAGAGTCATCTTCATCCTCATCATCGGAAGCAGAGGGTGACAACGCTAGGCAAAGGGGGGGGGAAGTTACCTCTGACGAAGAAGGCTGCAACAGCGACAGCACAGTAGCAAGCATAGCCACCCTAATCTCCGACAGCAGCTCGTCTGAATCTGAACAAGATGCAACAGAGCAGGAGGACTGGGCTCAGGAGCAGGTGTGTGCTCTGCGACCGGCGACGTGCCCCACATCAGCGCAACCCGCTGTGCGAGACTGGGGACCTTACCCCACAAGGGCCAGATGGGAGGCATTCCAGATGCTTCCACGAGAGCGCAGGGAGCAGGCTGCACAGCACCACGCGGAGGAATTGGAACCTGAGTGGGAAGAGGAGGCATACTGTCTGTGGAAAACAGGGCAGGCTCTGCGTCTGCAGCAGGAGCAACGGAGGAGCAGAGGGGTGAACCACAGGAGATCGCGCAGAGTTAGCGAGCCAGTACTGGCAGCACCTATAGCAGCTGAGGCAGGGCAAAGCAAAGATGGGTATAGCTGTTTCAGGAAAGAGGCACCAGCTGCTGCAGCGACACCTAGTGAAGAGCAGAGCAGCGGCGCGGATGGCAAGGCCAAGCAGCACGAAGGCGAGACCAAGGAGGCTAAGCAGGATGAGGAGGACGTAGAGGTACCACAATGGATCCTGGACGAGCTGGTGAAGCTGAAGCAGTGGTACCAGGACGTGGTGGGCATGGAGCTCCCTAAGGGCGTCGTGGACCGCGACCACAAATCGCCGCTGCGCGTGGACCCCGAGTACCGTGATGGCGCACGGCACAAGAGGTGCTACAAGCTGTCCATGGAGGAGTTACGACAACTTCGTGGGCAACTGGACGAGCTCTTGGCAAAGGGATACATCCGTCCCTCGTCTTCACCTTGGGGCAGTCCAGTCCTGATGGTGCCCAAGCCCTCCAACCCCAAGGAGCTGCGACTGGTGATCGACTATCGCCAGATCAACGAGATCACTGTGAAGGACCGTTACCCTCTCCCTGACGTACAGTCCCTCATTGATGACCTCCAGGGAGCGACTATCTTCTCCACCGCGGACGCTCTGTGGGGATTCTGGCAGGTGCCCATGGAGGAGGACGCTATCGAGAAGACAGCGATGACCACGCCGTTCGGAGCTTATGAGTGGCTGGTTATGCCCATGGGGTTGTCAAACAGTCCTTCTTGCTGGCAGCGTATGATGCAGAGCTACCTAGGACATCTCCCATTCGTAAGGGTGTTCGTGGACGATATCATGATCTTCAGTAAGAATCCAACTGAACACCTCGATCATTTGAAGCAGGTGCTGGAGGTCTGCCGTCAGAACAAAGTCCGGCTGAAGGAATCAAAACTGCGGTGCTTCAAGCGCTCGGTACGGTTCCTCGGGCATGTAATTGATCGAGAAGGATGCCGACCCCAGCAGGACAAGATCGCAGCAGTAAGGGATTGGCCCAAGCTGGAGACGGTCAAGCACGTGAGACAGTTCCTGGGACTAGCTGGGTTCTACAGGCGGTACATCCAAGGATTCTCTGACCTGGCACACCCGCTCACCAAGCTGACCAAGAGTTTAGTGCCCTGGGAGTGGGGCCCAGAGCAGGAGCGAGCATTCGAACGGTTGAAGCACGCGCTGACCACAGCCCCTACGTTGATCCTGCCAGATCAGAAGGCAGCTCACAACGGCACCAGTCCATTCGTCGTACAGACGGACGCTAGTGCGGTGGCACTGGCTGGGGTACTGATGCAGGACCTGGGGAAGGGCCTGCAGCCGATCGCCTTCGAGAGCAAGCAGTTCTCGTCTGCTGAGCAGAACTACCACGCAGGTGAGCGTGAGCTAGCCGCCATCCACCACTGCACTACGCAGACTTGGAGACATTACCTGATATTCACGGAGTTCAGGTTAATGGGGGATCATGCTCCTCTAAAGTGGTTATTCGCACCTGGACGGGAGCTCAGCCGACGCCAGGCTAGGTGGTACGAGGACCTGGTGGAGGTGGGCGTGCATGCGATGGAGCACGTGCCAGGGCGCACGCTGGTGGTGCCGGACGCGGCCTCTCGCCGACCGGACTACGTGCAGACGACAGCGCGAGACGGGCTTAAGGAGGCGGGGTATGTGGACCCGAGCACCGACCAGCCTGTATCCGCGGAAGAGGGCCGAAGAGCAGCGGGAGCTAAGGGGAACCCAGCAGAAGTAACCAAAGCTAAGGCTGAGGTGAACGCAGCGGTAAAGGAGAAGAAGATGGGGAAGGAGGACCCTAGCTCTCCGTTGGACGCGGGGTTCAGTTCAGCAGACGAGGAGGACGAGGAGTACCCTCCAGTGAACCCTCCTGTGGTAACTGGGAAGCTGACGCAGCTTAATGGACTGTGGTGGGCGGAGACCCCCGACCTGTGGCGCGACGCCATGGACACAGTGGCCACGATGGCGGCAGTCTCTGCCCTTGCGGGCGTAACTACTAGAGCAGCAGCAGCAGAGCAATCAGCAACAGGTGATGACCCAGCGTCTCCCTTGGATGCAGAAGCCGTTCTGTCAGAGACACCCCCAGCACAACCGCCTGCAACAGTAGCTCAGAAGCCAGTAGCGGAGCAGCAGCAGCCATCAGCAGCAGTGCAGCAACCAGCAGCACAACCGCCAGCGACAGCAGTAGAGCAGCAAGCAAGCCCAAGGATCCGACCTGGAGAACCGCTGGTGGACAAGCAGGATTGGAAGTTGATCTCCTCGGAGTTCGCTAGGCTGCAGAGCAAGTACTCTCGAGCACTGGGAGGACCATTCCAGGTGGATGCGTGCTGTGACGCTATGGGTCAGAACCGACAGGTGAGCACATTCTGGACTGATTGCTTGAACGAGCAGTGGAGGGGTCGTATCGTCTGGTGCAACCCCCCCTTTTCAGACCCCAACGTGAGCATTGAGGACATTCTGCGACACTATGCATCTGAAGCAAAGCAGGACCCGTGCCACACAGCCGCCTTGTTCTTGTTGCCCGACTTCCCTCAGGCGAGTTGGCGACCGTTGCTACGTGAATTTGGCCTGGAGATCGTAGAAGTCATCCCAAGGGTGAACGAGCATGGTGAGCCCAACAGACTGTTTACCTCACCTGGAGAGGAGAGAGGTCACCGCTCGGCTCTGCAGGAACTGCCAGTCCCATGGCCAGTGCTAGTAGTGATAGCCAGGCCGCAGAAGCCATCCAGCAAGCTGGCCCCACGCGAGAGACCCACAGCGCAACCAGCAGTCACGCTCTCCGGAGCAGCAGCAAAGGTCAGAGACAAGTCGGGAACAGTGGAGCCAGGGGTGTTCTTGCGAGCGCTGAGAGCTGAGCACAGACGGAGCGAATATCTCAGGACCCTGAAGCAGGAGCTGCTAAATACCCAGCATCATCGCACAGAGCATTTCCGGTTGGTAAGCGACATTATCTGGAGAGTGGCTGAAGGGCGCTATCAGGTGGTGCTGGCACCGGACTCGCCCTTGCGGGAGCTAGTGTTGAGAGAAGCTCACGAGGCACCATCCGCAGGCCACACCGGCAGGGACAAGACGCTGGAGCGGGTCCGAAGACGTTTCTGGTGGCCGCGAATGGACCTAGATATAGCGGAATGGGTAAAGACGTGCGTGACGTGCCAGCAGACCCAGCCGCGACAAGGGTATCCCATGGGGCTGTTGCAACCGCATCGAGTGCCAAGCAGGCTCTGGGAGGTTGTCAGCATCGATTTCGTAACCGGGCTTCCGATGACTCAGCGAGGAGTAAACGCCTTCACCACCTTCACCTGCAAGCTGAGCAAAATGGTACACGTGGTGCCAATGACCTACAACGACAGCTCTGCAGAAGTAGTGGTAAGATTGTTCATGGACGCAGTATGGCGATTGCACGGAGCTCCAATGAAGATAGTGTGCGACCGAGACCCCCGCTTTCGCGACGCCATGACTCAGGAGTTCATGCGACTGATGGGCGTCAAGGTAGCTAGCACCACTCCCTATCACCCTCAGAGCGATGGGCAAGCGGAACGCAGCAACCACACCGTGGAGCGTATGCTGCGCTGCTACGTTGCTGAGAACCAGGAGGACTGGGACCTCTGGGTGACACCTGTGGAGTACGCGATCAATGACTCCACGTCAGCAGCGACTGGATTCTCTCCTTTTGAGTTGGTGTACGGACACGCTCCCGCAACTCAGCTGGACTTCTTCATGGACGCAGCCTTAGAAGGTGGGTCAAGACGAAGAAAAGGTGGGCGAGTAGCGGCGGATAAGAGAGGAACTGCGCACGAGCTGGCCAAGCAGTTCGCGCGGCAACTACAGGCAGCGCGGGTGAACCTGCAGATGGCCCAGCAGCGCATGATGGAGCAGTTCGACGCACGACACCGGCTACAGCACATTAAGGTGAATGATCAAGTATGGGTGGATGGTCAGCACCTGACTCTGCCTGGAGATCGGGGGATGAAGCCGAAGCTGCGCAAGCTCAGGCACGGTCCCTTACGTGTAGTAGAATGTCTGTACAGCGACAGGCAGCAAGAGCTGCCAGAGCAGGACCGTGGAGCCCCGTCAGCGTACAGGTTAGAGCTACCCGTGCATTGGAAGGTGCACGACGTGTTCACAGCGGATCGGCTCACCCCAGTTCAGTCGGGAGCCAAGCACTTCGTGAGCAGGCGGGAGGAAGTGGCACCACCACCAGTCTTGGTAGAGGGTCAGAGGGAGCGTGAGGTGGAACGCATCATCAGTACTCGCTTCAGGAAGCTAGGTGGGAAGGCTGGCGGGACAGTGCAGGAGTGGCTAACCAAATGGAAAGGGCTGCCGCATAGTCACAGCCAGTGGCGAACCCGAGAGGACTTGGAAGGGCGAGGGGGCAGGCTAGAACCACTGCGAGTCTTCGAAGCTGAGGAGGAAAGGCTGAAGAAAGCTCCAGAGAAAAGGCGAAGGGAGACTCACAAGGGTCAGGAGGAGCAGCGGGCACAGTTGATGGCTATGAGACCTCCCACCCCAACAGTCCGCAGCAGTAGCCAAAGCCGGGCCTATCAGCCCCACCTCTCGAGAGTGCAGCACCCAGTCAGGATTTTGGTGTTGTTCTGCGGTACCGGTTCAGTGGAGCAGCAGTTCCAACGTCAGTTTAGGGACTGCGAGGTGGTAACAGTGGACATCCTACCCAAGTGGCAAGCCACGTGCACGGAGGACATCCTTCACTGGAACTACAAGCTCTACCCGCGGCATCATTTCGACGTCATCTGGGCCAGTCCCCCCTGCAAGGAGTACAGCAAGGCGAAGACACTAGGAGCTCCAGATCTGAAGCTGGCGGACAGGCGCGTGCGGCGTACCAGGGAGATCATTGAGTTTTACGATCCTGCGTATTTCTTCATAGAGAACCCAGCTGGCGACACGCTGCGAGGATTGCACACGCGCGCCGTAATGAAAGGTCTGCCAGAGCCACTGTTGACCACCTATTGTAAGTATGGCGCACCGTACATGAAGCCAACTCACATATGGACAAATGCGGCACCTTCAGTACCTTTGTTACAGTGCACCCACACGACTCCCTGCCCTGCGCGAGCAATGCTAGGAAGGCACGAGAACACGTCCCAAGGGGGCATCTCCTCGGCTAACACCCGCGGTATGGGTTCAGCCCAAGCGGTATATGCAATACCTCGTGCGTTGCTGTACCACCTGTTTTGCGAACTGAAGCTGAACGAGCGCATGAAGGAGGAGAGCGCACTCGCGGTAATGAACCTCATCTCGACGCTGACAGCGAGGACTGACATGTGCGAGTCTCAAGATACCGAGGCTGGTCAGCCACGGGGCGCAATGGCCGCGGAAGACCCGTGATCTGGTAGTGCTGAGGTTGCCAAACCTGATGAGCGTTGGCAGCGTGAGACGGTGAAGCGCCTTGGCGAACCCGGATTGCGGAAGGGGACCCAGACCCAAGGACTGGGGGGCACGGACCCAAGAACCGTAAGGGGGACCCGGACCCGAGGACTGGGGGGCACGGACCCAAGAACCGTATGGGGGACCCGGACCCGAGGACTGGGGGGCACGGACCCGAGAACCGAGGGCTTAGCAGCCCGATCTTGTCGCAAAGTGCATGCTAACCTTCCCTGACTATGTACATAAGAGCACGCAGGACAGCCTAGCGAGGACGTAGGCGCGCCGCAAAGGGGGGGAGAGTTGTACTAGGGTGTATCGCGAGTCAGACGAGAGACAGTCGTGTCTGAATGACGAGTGACAGCACCAGTGACAGTCACCAGTATGACCGCGAGGTATGACAAGGGTGACTGACAGCTTGTGACTTTTTGAACATCTGCAACCACAGCAGATCAGGTTGAGAGAATTGGTGGGAAACCATTCCAGAAATGGGGGGGGAACCATTTTATATTCAAACAGCCACACAGATCTGGAGGGAAACCAGGAGAGTCCCAGATCTTGCCACATCATCAGATCTATGACTATTCAGTAATTCAGAGCAGAGATCACTGTATGACTGGCAGCTACAGCCCAAGGGCCAAATGACAAGACCTGTCAGAGGATATGTGAACATGAAGTGACTGAGCATGTGACTGTCGAATTCGGATGAGATCTGAGGGAATTCGAGTCGACATGTTACTACTTAAAGAGCTGAACAAGCTCTCATGTCAGTTTTTGAATTAGTTACACATTGGCACTGACCTCTGGTGTCTTGTAACTTCAAACAGTGAAAGTTCATCTAAGTATAAAGAAATATCCGACAGTATACAAAGTATTCCGATATCAACCTATGGTCCCTGTACCATATTCCCTGTAAGTGTTACTTGCACCCTTGTGAGACTGGTTCAGTCCTCACAACCGAACACATATGGTGATGATGACGGACGAAGGATACCCAGTTCGACATATTTGATGATCTGTCGTTTGAGCTCCTCCATCATAGGCACTGGAATAGTACGAACTGGCTGTGATGGTGGCTTATGCCCAGGTTCAATGTTGATGCGATGATATCCACCTTCAAACCGTTCTGGCCTGTGGCCAGCTGGAAGATCCTCCTGGAAAATATCTGAAAAGTCTTCTCTGATTAGATCACGTGCTGCTGTGACCTTTGGGTCTTCCATAGTGGTGTCTGAGTCTGCTGCTGCCATGACCAAGTTCACCATCGACCTCTGAGAGAAAAAAGAGATAAGCTACGGCTTCTTCAGCCGACCCACTGGATCGTATACGTCGTAGGTGCTTTCTCATAGTGGTGGCACTGACCAAGTCCATTTCAGGAAGGTCATCTGAACCTGGAGTCTGTCCAACTCTGGATAGAACTGTACGAACACTGGAACCTGATGAGTGTTTCCTGGTGATCGTCATATTCTTGGACTGGAAGTCAATGTGTGGATTTCTTCTTTCCAACCAATCCTGTTATATACATACAGTATATAACAGTACATACATACATACATGTTTAGGGTTTTAGGGTTTCTGTACATACAGGTTTCTGTACATACATACAGTATATACATACAGTATATGATGTAATATACATACTACATCATACATGTGAATGTATATTGATGATACATGTCAATGATGTAGAAATCTTCTGTATCCTTATACTTACCCAGCGTGAATGTAGCATTGGGAAGATAGGATGTACAGGGTAATTGGCTTCCTCCAGCCAATCCCACTGAGAATGATGATGAGTCTGTTGGTGAAATACCAAGCTGAGAAGCGAACTGTCTGTCAATAAATGACGATGTAGCTTTTGGATCTACCAAAATGTGAGTACTCTGTCCATATACTTTCCCTTTGTACAACAACAGCTTCTTCTGTGATTTCAGTTGTGCTGTCTGAGACCGCATCTGTGCGATGTGTTCTGAGGGAGTATCCATCTGCTGGAACTGTAATGTCAGACTGGAAAGGACTTCTTCTGAGATACTCTCAACCCGGCCACTTGCTTCAGTGGCATTTTCAGGCTGATTTATCCTCGAGGTGCCCTCATCACTGGTACCTGTGCAGTACCCGGAGAGTTTCCCTGAGGAGCTGGAGCTGTAGCTGGAGCTGGAACTGGAGCTGCAACTGCTGCATTGATGCTCTGCTGATTCTGTAGCTCCTTAACCAGGGTGTTGACTGTTTTTACAAGTTTGTTAGACTCGTTTTTAGCACCCTGATTATTCTGCTGTTGTTGTCCTCTGTTCTGATTCTGACGATATCCAGGATTGGGAGCTGGAGGCTTGCCTTGTATGGCATTTTCTTCTGCTGTGGAGGTGGCGAAGCAATCCTTTTTTATGTGACCAGGACGACCACAACGCTGACAAGACTGATCTTAAGGATCGCTATGTAAGCGACATGATATATGCTATATGGCGCGGCTATTATTGAACGTTAACAGCTCGTGCAGCGTATGTGTGGGTATGAGTGCAGACTCTTCTCCAGAAGTGCTGCTGTAGCTCAATGCTACCTCATTTACGCCAATGCCCCCGCGCCTCTCAGGCGCTACCACAATTGGGTTGTGAACCCGAAGGCATTGGGTGAACAACAGTATCGGCTGATCGAATAAGCCATGTGATACCCGCATGCTGTTCAATTCATGCTTGAAGCGAAGATGAGTCTTCTCAGAACACTTCGGTTCTTCAAGACTAATCTTGCTTTGCCATCTCGATGCCAATACCTGGCCTCTCGATGACAGGTGTCACTCAAGGTGAGTGGATGACAGATGGTATGACTGTACATGTCATAGTCGACCGTACTGACGACTGTATGTCATTATAATATATGACATGACACGACATGACATGACATGGTATGACATGTATGACAGGTATGACAGGTATGACATGTATGACACATATGTCATCGGTCATAACCCTGACAGATCTCCCCTCTTAAAAGAGTTGTGACCTCACAATATAGGGTGCATACCTTTGTATATGTCTTTGATGTCTTTGTTGTTGTGCTGGTACCAGTCTTCTTACACCGATGAGGCGTCCCTCAAGGTGTTTTAGGATATTGGGGGGAACTGAGTCCACTTTAAACCCTCACCTTAGGCATTTAGCCCTACAGTTCTTAGGATGTAGCCCCCATGAATTGCGTATCGTATTTCAGAGTGACGTTTCAAGGTATCTTCCGAGGTTTACGTTACGGATAGATATTTGCGCTTGCCGATCGACTTTCGACCCAAGGGTACGAAATCCATTGAGAATCAAATTGAATCCCAAATATGTTTCCACGGCCATATATAGTGCATCCACCTCTTCCTCCCTTCAGAGAGCTTACTCCCCCGAAGTTCACAGGAATACTAAGGAGAGCCCCTTCCGAATATTCGAAATTTCGGCTTGTTTTTAATGCAAACGGAGTGGCCCTGCTTAACGAGATATCGGAGGGTCTCTATGAGTCCACTTTAAATCCTCACCCGATCTGCCAGACTCCTTGTTTTTTGGTCCGGTACGCGCGCTTTGACGAACATTTCATAGATTGGATTCGACAACGTACTAATGTGAAATTCGTTTTAGTTGTGTATGTCAAGCATAACTCAGGATCACAACTCCGTCCACCTCAGTATCCGGTAGCTGCGGATTACTGGCCATAAGATCCGAATGACAAACCACGGTCTGGCAAAGGTAGCATAGCAGTTTTTCACAGATATTGGTACCCGCATATGTGCGTATCTGTGTAAGGGTATGATTTGTACAAGGCTCACTACACCTCAGCAAGGAAGGATCAATTCCCGCTCCTGTCATACATATCAATTTGATGCAGGGTAAAAATGTTAGGGATGTAACCCTGCAGTTCTCGGGATGCAGCCCTGCAGTTCTTGGGATGCAGCCCTGCAGTTCTTGGGATGCAGCCCTGCAGTTCTTGGGATGCAGCCCTGATTATTATTCGGTCGGCAATCATTGGCAAAAGTCATCGGCTATCAGCTTTTGACTCAGAAGCAAGCCACAATGTTATAGAAGCTGCGACCTATCGCGACCATATGCGGCAGTTATGCCTTCAGCATACGTAGACAGTATGATTATGTGGAACTTATAATCCCACTTAAGTTGCATCATGATAAATTTATCCAGGTGTTAACAAGTGTTCAGGATTTGATAAGGGGTTGACGCCCCATAGGCCAAAGGTCATTGTCTCGTAAGGCTCGCCTCAAGTGTGCGGCTTTGAGGAGCAGCGTCTTGGCGAGGCACAGGCATGATGCTTCCTTAACCATAATGGAGCTGGAAATGAGAATGCTCAAGATATCCGAAGACAGGAAGACTTTTGTTGGCCAGAGTTGCTGTCTAGATGCTTAATCTCGATGGGGTTGCATTCGGATACAAACTGTGCAACCATACATGTGACTTATGCATTGGTGTATGACTTTGATGAATTGTCTCTTGTCATGAACCTGGAAGGAATGACGGGCAAATAGCTAGAGTGGCGGATCTCACTCACTCGGCTTTGCTGTTATGGAATTCGATGCCTGAATGGCACAAATGGCAATCCTTTGGCTTTGATGTTTCCCTTCAGACACTGGCAACAACTTGTGCGCCAGCTTCTCTTAGATTTGGGGGGAAACCATGGATCAACAATTCATCAATCAAAACACATGTTACCAAGGCTGATTCAACGAATCCTTTAACTCTTGAAATTCAACAATCAGCATCTCAGGCTGTTGACGTCAAAGTAATGGTCGTAAGCTTACAATATAGCTTATTCACATTAAAAAAAAAATAAAAAAACATCGTTCTCCTATGTCAGTGCCCTTCATTTAATATGATAGAGCCGGAGAAATATGCATCTATGATTTCTTCATAATGAACTTCATGTGTCAGTAAGTCAAATAAAGACTTCATTTGATGCTTCAATCGGCATGATGTACCGTGTCATCAAACTTTATGACTGCTATACACAGATGCTGGAACTTTTCATAAGATTTTTAATCTTCCAAGCAAAATCACAATGATGTAAAATCAAAATGATGTAAATCAATTTGTGGCAGCTGTATGAAGAATGAATGAATCTATACTCCTTCCTCCCCTTTTAAAAAGAGGTATATCAAACCAATCAGATGGTGATGGAGAATGCCATTCAATTATTATGTTATGTGAAAAACTGTTTGATAGAAAATCAGACTGAGATTACTCATCGAATCAAGTGCTTTCGAGGTAACAATGTCAATATGAACACCGATTTTCTCTACGTCATACCGGCAACATGCCTGACGTTTTTGAATGTGGCAAATGCCAGATGATGTCAAATGCCAATGTCAATTCACTATGATTCAATATGCAGTTTTTGGGTTGCAGCCCACATACATTGTCAGTTCAGGGTCACTATAGTGTGCCCAACTTAGACAATGTTTCTGGATAATAATTGTCATAATGAACAACGAAATCAGTGATGGTACCGAAGTTGACTTTGGTATCGAAGCTAATGGAGAGTCAATCAAGAAGTGTCTGTAATGACAACAACTTACTACGAGCTGTATTTTCGTACTTGATGAATGGCGGGTATGTCATTTCATTATGACTAAAACATGGCATCGCCTAGTGATATGTGTATATATGAATCTTATTCAGTACATGATCACTTATCTCAATGGTACCCAATTTATTTTTGGCCATACTCTATTCAGAATGAACTGTGCTTGGAAACCATCTGTAGATTGCGGGTTCGATTTCCCGCCATGGCTTTTTCCAAGTTTCGTGGCCTAATGGACGAGGCGACAAATTTCTAAACATTCCAGAATGAGCTTTCAAAGAGTCATAATTCCTCAATGAAGCATGCGTGTCTTATGTGCCAAAATTATATGAAACCACAAGCATGATGTCAATCTATATGTGGATGGTTTATACCATTGTATGCTATTCCACAAATAAGTAGTGATGTCAGAATAAAACTTTGGACAATTGCAACTCAGTACAAACCCGAGTGCACTCAAGTCCACTTGCATGCTCAGAATCTGAATCTACTGTACTTTTTATATGCACAGGATAGAATATATTTTCTATGTGATTCTGGATTCAGGAACTAGAGTCAATGAAAAACTCCTTTCCTATTTCAGACGATGAAACCTTTATTCCCTTAGGTGCAATACCTTATCTTAAGGAATAGTCATTTTCAATACAAGTTTCAATCGATTTTCTCAGATCTGCCACTTTTATGATGATCAGACTGGTCAATTTTACAGCATAACCACTTCCCCTTGCTGAAGGAGATGACTCCTGTCATAGGGCGGTATGTTGGCTGTTTTCATATGACACATGGAAAACATGAGTGGCTTGACCACCTTGGAGAATTTCGGGATAAATATCCTGAATTGGCCGACTATGCCCAAGAATGACCGAAGAGATTACTTGCCATCTTTAGCCATGCGGCGTAGAGGCTGCTTACCAACGGGTGGGTCATAGGCTGGATGCTGTGCACCTTCAAATATCACGCTTCCAGTAGGAAGAGTCACATTTTTTCTTTTTTCTTTTTTAGGCTGGATAGCTATGTTAGCTATGTTGGAGGCTGAATAGCCATGATTGCACGGACTCTGTCTTTTATGATGGATAGACTTTTGAGATGTGGTGTCCGATAAATCAATACATCTGACAACAACTCAACCTTAAAAGGTCTGATGAAGAGCTGATGATCTCTGTTGCACTGTATTTTTTTGATGTGCACCAGTGAAATGCCTCGTGATATAATAATCTCACTGAATAGGCTTTGTGCAATGGCGGTATGATCAGATATGTAATGATCAATGAAGACAAGATGACCGGTATGGCTTATTCAGCAGGCATGACTACCTCAAAGAGATGCCAATACACGGATACATTTCAAGACATAAGGGCAATAGACTTATTATGTAGCCTTCAAAGGCAGCTAGCATTTATGCTGCATTGGTCAGCTCGGTGGCTTTGACCTATCTAGGTGTTGTACTCAGGCCGTAGCCTGCATATTGCATTGAGTAATCTTGACACCTTTAATGATCTAATCAGATGATATGTATGAAATATCAAGAATGGTTGCCCTTTTTCAATGATCATCGGTGGCAGAGGCTATGGTGCTTGCACCGAGTCAATATACAATTCTAGTCTGGATACCTGCTAGACCAGATGTATACAAGTGTCTAGGTCTTCAAAAATCAAGCTCATATGTACGTCATGGCTGATGACCTTAGAAATGTTCGATACATATGTGTGTCAACTTCGTGGAGTTCTGCATGGTTTGACTGTATATAGTCACGATTACCAAAACAAAAACGATGATGCAACTTACTTGTTTTATTATTTGTCTTTATTATTTATTTGGTTTTTAGTTGTATTTTTAGCTTATCATCTTCCCCCCTCAAGGAAGTGTATTGCTAGGCGGTTGTCAAGCGCCGTTTAAATACAACGGAGGTCCGACCTCTATGTGATGACGTGGAAGCTTACTATGAAGCTGGACAGCAGTTCTCGGGATGCAGCCCATTGCACCGAAGGTGCATCGCAGTTTTTGGGATGCAGCCCGAATTCACGTCATCAGCGTGGGTCATATAGTGCCCATGCATGTGCTGTATAAAATACAACACTACCCTCCAGCGGCGAAGTGGTTTGCTATTACCATCATCGTATGCTGTGGGATATCAAATATGTGATCAGAGAGCATGGTAATATGTGTACCATGTTCGTCAATATCGGAGGGACTGTGTCTTCTTTAAACTCCTCATGACTATATGTATAATGGTGTTGTACTGATGTCAACACCTTCTCTCTGAGTGATTGATTGATTTTAGATGTGATGTTGTGGCAGTCAACCTTGTCCGCTCGTACCGGGGGTTGTATGAAATATGTCCACGTCATCGGCACGAGTCATATTGTGTCCATGCATACGCGATCTTAGCGCAGGTCACATTGTGCCTCAATTTATCACATCTGAGGAAATCCATTACTCATCTTTGTGAGTTTTAGACAGCATTGTACTGATTGCAACGCTTTCTCTGATGACTTATATATCACAGACTATACCAAATGTGGTGATCAGTCCAGTGCAAAATTTTGTCACCGGAATGTACAAGGATTGTGAATGATTGCAATCCAGCCGGAGGAATAATCTCAGCAGCTGTTCTGTACTAATGAATTCATCGGAGTTATACTCATTTCGACGATTCGAAACCCATGCCATTTGTAGTGATGACAACTCATATGAATATATAGGGATTTTTTCAGAATGCTTTTATGTGATGTCAACATGTTATGAACAATTCACTTGCATCCTAGGACGAAGGAGTTACGCCTGGAAGGTTTTGCATGGTGGTCACCCAACAGTTATCAGCTGTTATTCGGATGCCACATTCTGCTTTCAGTACTGGGACTATATCAACCAGTCCTACAGCGATGCACCTGTCCGTCCCACTCTTATGTACGGCTATAGTGCCAAAGTGTATCAGGTGGGATATATATATATATATTATAACTATCTTCTTCTGATCCAATGATGTGCTATTAAGCATGGTATCAGGTTATATGTTATATATATAGTTCAGCATTCCGCACTTACTCGAGGATGTAAATGCTGAGCAATAGTCAACTTATAGTCATTGGGATGTAGTTTCCCATCCGAGTTTACACTTTGTTAGTGACGGTGGGTTTAACGTTGTACAGATTTCAACGTTACTTGTGGATGCAGTGGTTTTATCAAAAGCAATCCATCATAAATCACCAGATCGGAATATAAAATGGATATGTGTGTGTGATATATATATATCTATGTTTGTATATATATTATGTCTGTACATTATGTAATGAGGTGTAATAATATATATATGGTTCCACCTTCTTCCCCCCTCAAGGAAGTGTGAACTCCACAGGCAGTTGTCAAGTGCCTTAATACCTCATATATGTAGCATGCTGTCCTTTAAGGAACTTATACAGCTCATACAGTTCTAGGGTTGCTGCCCTACAGTTCTTGGGTTGTTGCCCTACAGTTCTTGGGTTGTTGCCCGATATATTGTCATAACTGTGCTGATTTCAGCATGCCATGAATGCCAAACACAGAGTGTGTTGCTATTATATAGCGGCATTTTAGGGTGTATAGGGTTACAATGACCCTTATCACCTACAGTGACATTAGGGTGTTGCATGGTATCAGTAACACTAGATTATGTCAAATTAAAGCAGTATGAATATTTTTTGAAGGAATTGAAGCAAATCTGCATTTAATATGTCACTGTATATCACGTGATATTTATGAGGTATGTTACACCCCTGTAACGTACACGTGATTTTCAGGGTGTTACAGGGTGTTACAAGTGCTGTATTATTTCGGGCATATTTATCAATAGCTGAATAATTAGATCAGCGAAAAAAATGAAACCCAAATTTTCATTTTGAAATCATACGTGTGAGTTTTTCACGCATTTAGTTACAGCCACTATGTACACCCCTAGGTGTTACACACAAGATTTTTAGGGTGTTACATGAGATATGACTGTGCACAGAATGTTTTTCAAGTACCTTAATAGGTATAGAATTATATTCCGTGAAAAAATGGAGTCCAAATTTCAATTTTGAAATCTCACGCAATGGGATTTTACCCATTTTCACCATTTTTGGCCACATATATATACACTACAATATATATATAACAGTGTGTGTGTAATGTGCAACTTACAGAACTCATGTAACTTATCTCACTTTTGCACATGATATTTTTCATGGCATTTTAGTGAAGATATGTGATGGTCAACATGTGGGGTTACACACACACATGGGTTTTGCTGATTGAAACCCATGGAAAGTGGACCAAAACCCAATGATATATATTAGGTGTATCAACTTTAAGTGCAGTCACTTAAGTGATAACTTGTCAGTAATCTATCATCTACCTGGGCATATGGCGGTGCACTGAAATATAGCTGGCAATTTACCGGGTAAAGGATTTTGGCCCTTGGTAATACCGGGTAAAATACCGGTAATACTTTGAGTGGTATTACCGAGGTAATACTATTCTGGGATTTTTGGCAATAATTAAAACGATCATGGGGCATCACGCACACATTATTATTGGGAGCCATACAAGTGTGCTCCTAGAGGCTTTGATGTATGCGCAATCGATCTACGAAGGTGGCGAGACCAAATTCGAATGTTGTCGCCACCAAAACGAACAAAAACTACTTTCCAGAAAGTACAGACAGCCGCCCCGATTTTGGGGATTGGTTACATGCTGCACTCTCGGGTGCCGTCACCTGCCACGGTACAAATGTGCTCCTAGAGGCTTTGATGTATGTGCAATCGATCTATGAAGGTGGCTAGACCAAATTCGAATGTCGTCGCCACCGAAACGAACAAAAACTACTTCTCAGAAAGTACAGACAGCCGCCCCGATTTTCGGGATTGGTAATACCCTTACCCGGTATTACCAATGGTAAAATTTGGTATTTTGGCATGGAGGACGGTCAGAGTGTCCTAAGAAGGGTGAATCCATGACGGATATCTCTCGTGTTGCCACGCAGGGATGAACTCGCGTTGTGAACTGTTTAGACTTCGAGCACGTCTCACCCTCTCACGGAATGGGGATGTTGGAAATCGTCCTGGCGTGACGGCTGAGAAGCCGTCGATTTGATTTTTTCCCATGGTAAAATGGGTAAAATCGATGGTAATACGGGGGTAATACCCGGTAATACCCATACCCGGTATTACCGATGGTAAAACTTTTTGGTAACGTGCGGTAATACCCCCCTGCACTAGGGTAAGGACTTTTTGGGGCAAAGTAATACTTGGTAAAATACTGGTAATACCTATACCTAGTATTACCTTTGGTAAAATTTGTGCCAGCCATACACTGAAAGAGTATCAAGTGATATCTTCAGATTCCAAGAAGATCAGGACAAAGCTTGATAAATGAATCAAAGCAGTGTCACACACACACATATGTGTGTGTGTGTGTGTGTGTGTGGTCTGTAACAACCTCTATCAGATGTCAATATAATTACTGATCTGAGAGAGTTACATGCAATTGAACCGATCAATACTGTATCAATTGTCAGAATGCAATGTAGAAGTTGTTGTTGCTCCAGCAATAGTGTGGGACGCATGGACAGTGCTCAACAGTGACCAACTGTTATTTGAGCACTGTATACTGCCTTGGGGTCTGGAGATATCTCCATCCAGCCCTTCAGCAGGTTGTTTGATCCTGTCCCATATCTATCGCCATCACTTGACATCCAACACGCACATGTGTTTGTTGGATGGTATCTATGTATAATGTATTGATATAATACTTGATCATTACACTTAGGAGTCAGTGTAATTTCAATGTACATAATGATACCAGTGACTTGATCATTACACTTAGGAGTCAGTGTAATGTCATTATACATAATGATGTCAGTGATTATAACAATACATATGTCACTGCATAGGTACTTTCTGATTAGTACACTATGTGTATGTGTGTGATATGTGCTACACACACTTATGTATAGGTACTTGCTGATTTAATACACTATACCAAATTGATCTATCACATAAGATGATCTGTATACCACTAACAGCATGTAGCTAACATGATATATATATCAACTTGGTTAGTGTATGTAATCCTGCATATCTCATCTGTGGATGATGAGTTGCTTGGTTTATTTCACACATGGGTCTGGTGAGCATTCCTTTCATTGATCAACAGTAGAACAATATACCCATCCCAAATCCTACGTCAGGGTATATTGAGCTAATTACTGTCTTAAGATCATGATTGGCACCTTCTTCCAAGTGGGTTCGTTTATAGTTTAGTTATGCACAGCAGGTATGCTATGTGATATCTATTGCAACATCTGATGCACTGTTCTACATGACTATACATGCCAACTGCTATCGTGATCAAGTTGGCTGCATATATGTATGCATATGTCAATGTATAACATGGTGGAATCAAACTGCATGGTATAGTTGCATGGTATAATGATGCATGGTACATCTTGCTGCATGCACTTGGTATATACTGAATGGATAGTATATGCTGCAAGTGTGTGTGTGTGTGTGTGTGTGTGATATGGCTACACACACAACATATAGTACACACACATGTGATTGTACAGCGTCCATATTTATCTGATGTCATATTATATGTGTGTGTATGTGTGTGGCTACACACACAGCATATGGTACACACACATATGATTGCAAACTTGTATGTAAATCTGCCAGTGAATAGATGAACATCATCTCTTATGTGCAAGCATCACAGATATTAAGTAGCATGCTGCTTATATATATACCATCATCGCGCATCATCTGATCATGATGAATCTAGCAGGTGTGTGTATATCCTGTTAAGCAAAATCACCATGCGCGCGTAGACGAGTGATTTTTGCAACCATTTGAAATGACGAGATTTTGATGCGTACACTGCACTGAAAATTAGTGCGAGTAGGCGATTTATCAAAGTCGCTGATGTGTGCGCTGCGAATGGTGAACATATCTCTGTCGCAGGTATGTATGGCATATGATACGAATGCCATTTCGCGTACGGAATATACACTGATGACGATTTGTTCATACGCGCGTCAGTATGTCGCATATCGTACAATTTTGAGAATGATAGCAGCGTATATGTGCGATCTGTATGATGTATGCACACCTTGTCGCGCTGTTATCTCTGACGGTAATTATGCGAGCGACGATGATTTCTCGCGCACTTCTTCCGCTGTTGATTATGCAGCGAGTGTAGTTATGCGATATATGTCTTATATGTGCGACTGCGGGCGCTTGTATGTATACGCGATCCCCGAACCTGTTGCACACAAAAATACAATATATCTCTATTTGCTGCACTGCACACTTAGGTCCTCGTTCGTCGCGTGGACGATTAGAATACCACGCTTAAGGATCGCTATGTAAGCGATATGATATATGATATATGGCGCGGCTATTATTGAACGTTAACAGCTCGCGCAGCGTATGTGTGGGTATGAGTGCAGACTCTTCTCCAGAAGTGCTGCTGTAGCTCAATGCTACCTCATATACGCCAATGCCCCCGCGCCTCTCAGGCGCTACCACAATTGGGTTGTGAACCCGAGGGCATTGGGTGAACAACAGTATCGGCTGATCGAATAAGCCATGTGATACCCGCATGCTGTTCAATTCATGCTTGAAGCGAAGATGAGTCTTCTCAGAACACTTCGGTTCTTCAAGACTTATCTTGCTTTGCCATCTCGATGCCAATACCTGGCCTCTCGATGACAGGTGTCACTCAAGGTGAGTGGATGGCAGATGGTATGACTGTACATGTCACAGTCGACCGTACTGACGACTGTATGTCATTATAATATATGACATGCCATGACATGACATGGTATGACATGTATGACATGTATGGCACGTATGACATGTATGACACATATGTCATCGGTCATAACCCTGACAACTGAGGAGGATTTGCTGCTGCTCCTTTTCCTTTTCCTTTTCCCTTGCCTTTTCCTCCTTTCCCTTTATTCCTCTGGGAATTCTGGTTGGCATTCTGATTCTGATTGCCATTCCGATTCTGGTTCCAATTCCGATTGGATCTGTCATATGGCTTTTTGCCACGGCCTTTGTCCTTGTCTTTTCTGACTGGGCCTCCTGACTGTTCCTTCTGTCCCCTATAGTGAAGGGTTTCTGTTTGCTTCGAATGAACTACGAAATTCAAATCGAGCAGAACCTGTGTGGTCTGTGCCCACGACAGGTTATTCCTTTCATCTTCCGTGAGGAATCTCAGATGGAACTGTTTGCGAAGATCTGATTCCATATTGCTGATGAATCTGTCTTTTATCAAAGCATCATCCAGATCAACTGATGCTAATGCAACCAGTGATGTGAACGTGCGGAGATAATCTGAAAAGGTCTGGTTTCCCTGATTCAGTGCCATAAGATGCTTTTTGGCAACTGATCTTTTATGTGGATTACCAAACTGACTGAGGAATGTATTTCTGATACTTTCATACGTGGCATTTGGCTTTTTGGCCATGACCTGAAAATGATGTCTGTCATTGTTCTGAATGAGTGTGAGGAAGACTGTAATAAGATCTTTATCTGGCACTCCTGGATAGGTAAACTCGAAGTATCTGTCTACTGTTTCCAACCAAATCTCAGCATCCTGTCCGACCTTGAATTCCTTAGGTGGAGTCATTTTCACCTTTGGAACAAGTGCGGATGGAGCTGGTGCTGGTACTGGACCATCATCGGGGTCTGTGAATACGGGTGGAGCACGATCCTCTGTATAATCTTCGTCTGGCTCCTGTGGTTCTGTCTCTGGGTCTCTGTATCTACTCATGTCGGGTTTCATACGACTGATGTTGTCGAAATACCCCATCTCATCAAATCTGGTCTGGGTATCAGCGTAACCAGTAAGCCATTTAGGTATCTTAAACCGACTGAAGGCATCATATGAGCCTAAGATATCAAAGAACCAGGTGGATGGATCTAGATTAATAGCTGGTACATCTAGTACTTCTGCCATCTATAAGACAAAACACAACACCAACAAAAAACCTTTAACTGGCTGTGTGTGTGTGATATATATAATGTGATATATATCTATATATTGTACATGTATTATTTCTGTACATTGTTATAATGAGGTGATGTATATATATGGTTCCACCTTCTTCCCCCCTCAAGGAAGTATGAACTCCACAGGCAGTTGTCAGTTGCCTTAATACCTCATATATTTAGCATGCTGTCCTTGGGCAAATTTGAAGATTGGCCGGGCTGGCCGAAAGTGGGCCAGTGAAATTTTCAAATGCGGGCCGCTTGGAAAAAAGAAAGCCTTCTTCCCTGAAGTAAATATGTGCAGGAGTAGCGGCTGGACCGGTCCCGGAGAACACCTCCGCGGTGTTTCTTCTACCAGATATCCGGTCACGCCTGCCGCAGTGGAGGAAGCTCTTCAGGCGCGCAGGGATGCGTATCGAGGAGGTCATCCCCACACGCGACTACCAGGGCAACCCCACCCAGTTGTTTACAGGAGCAGATGGAACACTCAACACGGCAGGACCTTTCCTGGCCGGTTCTGGTGGTGTATGCGCCTCCTTCGAGATCGCGGCCCCAGAGGATCCGACACCGGCGTGTGTCCCCGGCAGTGGTGGATACATGTATAAAGGCCGCAAGAGCACGAGATTCACGTGGCACGCCTTCTGGAGGAAAGTCCCTCGAGGCCCTCAGAGACGAGTACACCCGGGAAGGCCCCCTTCGAGCACTGCGTGGGCAGGTGCAGGAGGCACCCCACCGTCACTCGAAGCACTTCCGCCGCATTGTGGGCGAGGTGCTATGGCGGGTGTCCGCAGGTCATTATCAGCTGGTGCTGGGGGGGACTCCCCACTCGGGGAGATTGTGTTCCGGGAAGCCCACGATTCCCCGGCAGCAGGCCACACAGGACGTGACAAGACGCTGGAGAGGGTCCTTCGCCGATTCTGGTGGAAGAACGCCTCTGACGACGTGGGTGCCTGGGTTGCCTCCTGCCCCACATGTCAAGCAGCGAAGCCCAGATCGTCCTACCTGGACGGACTGCTCAATCCTCACTCAATTCCGTCGAGGGATTGGCAAGACGTGGGGGTGGACTTTGTCACCGGACTGCCTTTGACGGAGCAGAGCAACGGTGCGTTCGTCGCTTTCACCTGTAAACTCTCGAAGATGGTCCACGTGGTCCCCGTGAACTTTGGGGAGTAATCGGCCGCCACTGTTGCCCGCATCTACTTCGACACGGTGCGGAGACAACATGAAGCACCCATGAAAATCGTCAGCGACAGAGACCCTCGTTTCCAGGATGCGTTTTGGAAGGAGCTGATGCGGTTGATGGGGGTGAAAGTGGCGATGACTGCTCCAGACAACCCCCGCTCAGATGGACAGGCGGAACACACCAACGGGGTTATTGTGGAGGACATGTTCCCGGTTCTTTCGTCGATGATAACCCCGAGGATTGGGACTTGTACAGTAATACCGCATATTTAAGGAAACAGGAATTTGGAGCCAGCCTAGCCTTTTCCGTATTTTTCTGACCCCCCCCCTGCCAGCGTCAGCCTCTTACCGAAATGACTAACGAAAAGGAAACGCGATTCGAGCGTCAGCCAGCCTCTTCTCTTAAATCCATTTCTTCTTAGGGATTGGAAAGCGCAGTCAGCCAGCGCATTCTCTTAAATTCAGCATGGATCCGAGCAGTCGCCAGGAACTGCGAGAATTACATGCTGACTTGCAAAGTGGGATTATTAGTCAGGAAGACTACGACGACTTGAAATCTATAGTCTTAACGCGTATCAAGGCCAAAGCGCCAATCAATGAGTGTCCGAATTTCATAATTTCATGAAATGCCGACTATAATTTCCTTAGATCCAGCTACGATTTCCTTAATAATAATGGAATTTCCTGATGTTCAGCTAGCCTTCGTTTCCTTAATATATCCTCCAGCCCATCATCAGCAGGGCAGCCCTTCTCATCCTCCTCATATTCAGCCTGCTGGTTGAAGTGGGAGTCGTACTCAGTCTCCGCATCGCTGACCTCTGACCGGGCCTGTGCATCGGCGCCCTTGTCCCCCTTTGGAGGTGTCCCTGTCTGAAGACCTGTCAATTCTGCAGCGAGCTTCTCCTTGACCTCAGCACTGGCCGCCACCTGCTGCTGCTGCTGCTGCTGCGCTTGCTTCTGCTTGGCCTCTGGGAGCTTAAGCCACTCCTTGGTGGTGATCCCCATCTTGTGGTTGTCGAAGCGGTGCGCGATGTTGTAAGCACGCATCTGGGCATTCTTGACCTCATCCGGCCACTTCGAGTTCTGCCTGTCCTAGTGTCCTTGTGGAAGTTCGGAGGCACACGGGCCTCACGGCACCCCGTGTAGCAGCGCTCTGGAGAGTGGGGCAAGCGTGTGAAGCACCAATCACACTGGAATTTCTTTGAAGCGTCAGGTGGTGGCACCTTGCCGTAGGTAGGCTTCTGACGCTCTGCATTGTTCACCTCCCTCGAAGGCTTCTTGGCGTCATCGCCACCATGCTGTGCTTGCTCCTTCTTCTTGGGGTCCCTGCGTCTGTCCCCAGTCTTGGGGGCAGAACCAGAGCGCCTCATGGCGGACACTAGTGCAGCCAGGTCAAGCCCCAGCTGCCTGGCCTCGTAACAAGAGTACACGCAGTTGAGTCTGCGAACCAGCTCCTGCAGCAGCGTGAGAGCCCAAGCCTCCGCATCGTTCTTCAGTTTGTCCTGCACCTCCACGATGACCTCCAGGTCCTCCCATGTGACCTTGTTGGGGGCAGGATGACTGACACGTAACTGCTCGGACACGCGATCTCGGTATTCTTTGATGCGCAGACCCTTGATGCACTCCTCGATGTTCTGCCTGACAATGGGGTCTTCCACCATCTTGCCGATGTTGAGCGCTGCCTCCCTGCGACGACAGCTCTTCACGTAAGCGAGGCCGTCCTGCTCGGTGGTCTGCGGCTTGGCTATCAACAGATCCTCCTTCTCCTTGGTGCCCTTCATCAGGAACTTGGCTTCGAGCTCTGCAATGAAAGCCCTCAAGGCCCAAAAGTAGTGAGAATCCTCCGTGCCATCTGTCCCCGTGAGACCCTTAGTGGAGGTTCCCTCGCTCTTCCACTCATCAGACTCTTCGCCATCAGCATCGCCTTCCTCGAACACCTTACAGACTGCCCATGTCGATCCTGGCGCCAGCTCATGGAAAGGAGGTTGTGCGCAACGCACTGAGCCCTGAAAAGCGTCTCTCATGGTGAGATCCTTCAAGACATGACACGCGTGTGAGGCCATGATGCCATCCTTCAGGTATGCAGCGCACCACCAGTCATAGGCGACTGAGGTTGAATGATCGTCCCCTGCTAGGAACGAGGGCAGGCTATCCCACAACGATCTGAGGTCTGGCTTGGAGTCAGCGAAAGCCTTCTTCTGCTGCTGACTGAGCGCGTGGAAAGACGCTGACTTCATGTGCCTACGCTTCTTAGCCTCGAAACCCCGCTGTACTTTCGCTACCATGTCAACGAAGCGCCTGATAAAGAGCGCCCTATCTTCGTTCTTGCCACCAGTGTACTGGAGCTTGACATCTTCCTTGTCAAGTGCGTGACTATCTCTGTCATAGTAATCCATCTCGTCTACGTCGTCAAACGCAAAGAGGCACTGATTGGTTGCAGGCGCTGAGGCTGCTACTGCTGCTGCAAGTGCTGTCGCTGCGAGCGCTGTTGCTGCTGGTGATGCCGGTGCGGAGGGAATGGATTCTGGACCCGACCCCTCTGTGCTCATATATCCCGTGTCAAGGTCCTGACTGACCCTCTCTCGCGCCAGTCGTCGTGCCTCACGATCTCTGGACTGGACAGAGGCAGCGCTTGGCTCTGCCTCACCCTCCGTGGTAAAGTACAGCGTTAATGCTCAGCTAATGGGACCAAGGAAGAGTCCCCTCTCTCAGCGCAAAGCTCGTTCACCAGCAGACTTGTCAGGGTTATGACCGATGACATATGTGTCATACATGTCATACGTGTCATACCTGTCATACATGTCATACCATGTCATGTCATGTCATGTCATATATTATTATGACAGTCGACAGTATGGTCGATCATGACTGTACAGGTCGAGTCGCGTCATACATTTATGACAGTCGTCAGTACGGTCGACGATGATTGTACATGTCGCCAGATGATTATGTCATATCATCAGGCATCCCTGTCATCGAGAGTTCGTATGATTGAACTCGAAGATGGCAAAGTAAAGATACATCTTGAAAACAAACCAAGAACCATCTTTAGCTTTCAGCATGCGCAGAACTCGCATGTGCAGCATGAACGAACTAGTCGTTACTACCATGCTGGTCGTTCAACCTACGTCTCGGGTTCACAACCCAATGGCGGTACCATCTAAGATGATGGGTGACGTAGGTATAAAAGTGAGGAAGCGTTGTGCTTCAGCAGATCTTCTTACAGAGACTGCACTCACAAACCCGCTCATCCGTTCACCTGCATTGCTGTCCAACTTTGCAAGTCTTTCTTTTGTATATTGATAATAAATTCACGGCGCTTTTATCTACAGCCGTAACAGTGGTATTCTCGTCCAGGCGACGAACGAGGACCTAAGTGTGCAGTGCAGCAAATAGAGATATATTGTATTTTTGTGTGCAACAGGTTCGCGGATCGCGTATACATACAGGCGCCCGCAGTCGCACATATAAGACATATATCGCATATCTACACTCGCTGCGGAATAAACAGCGGACGAAGTGCGCGGGAGATACCGTCGCTAACACTTACGCTCGCATAATCACCGTCAAAGTATAACAGCGCGAAGAGGTGTGCATACAGCATACAAATCGCATACATACGCTGCTATCATTCGCAAAATTGCACGATATGCGACATACTGACGCGCAGATGAACAAATCGTCATCAGTGTATGTTCCGTACACGAAATGGCATTCATATCATATGCCATACATACCTGCGACAGAGATATGTTCACTAATTGCAGCGCGCACATCAGCGACTTTGATAAATCGCTATTCGCACTAATTTTCAGTGCAGTGTACGCATCAAAATCTCGTCATTTCAAATGGTTGCAAAAATCACTCGTCTACGCGCGCATGATGATTTTGCTTGACAGGATATACATACACCTGCTAGATTCATCATGAACAGATGATGCGCGATGATGGTATACATATATGCAGCATGCTACTTAAAATCTGTGATGCTTGCACATAAGAGATGATGTTTATTCATTCACTGGCAGATTTACATACAAGTTTGCAATCATATGGGTGTGTACCATATGCTGTGTGTGTAGCCACACACACACGCACATATAAGTAGATGAGATCAGATAAATATGGACGCTGTGCAATCACATGTCTGTGTACTATATGTTGTGTGTGTAGCCATATCACACACACACACACGCACACTTGCAGCATATACTATCCATTCAGTATATACCAAGTGCATGCAGCAAGATGTACCATGCATCATTATACCATGCAACTATACCATGCAGCAGATTTCAATGTTCTGATGACCACACAAATACTTTTGATCATCAGCATTATACTTATCAGCAGCACAATGACCTGTGCACAATATGTGTGTGCAGATCAGCACACACACACATACACTCATTTCACTTACAGCAATCATTAATACACAGTGCATATACTTCTATATCATGCACACATCTTATGCTGAATGATTGCAATATTGTAAATGTTACATACTTTTATATACTACAGCTTGATCACGATAACAGCTGTAGTACATAGAGCATAAGCATATTGCAGTGAATGCTATATTTGAATCCATGTTGCAAAGGGTGCCTGACAGTAATCTAAACACCATAATTAGTTTGTCGTGCCCTGGTGGAGCCGAGATGCTCTCCAGGTAACATGTACATTCTATGGTGGATTACTTGAAGGAATGCTCACCTGAGCTTCATGTAAAATCAGCATCTATCAGCAACTCATCACGTAATGAAATTATCATGGAATTACAACAATCCCTAAACTATATATATATCATGTTAGATATAATCAGTACGTGGTATGCTGACAATCTGCATGATAGGTTGTTAGGATATTGTGATATCCATAAAGATCTTGTAAAGTGTGTGTAAGTAAACACACACACACACTAGTACTAATCAGCAGTACTATACACTGCACAAACACTAGCATTCATTATACATGTTGAGATTCACTGACTCAAAGTGAATATATCAATTATACTGTATATAGTAATGTGGATACCACTTTCCAAACACATGTGCGTGGAAAGTGTCAGCGATGGTGATAGTAATGGTAAACAGGATAAGACACCATGCTGAAGGGCTGGATGGAGTTATCTCCAGACCCGAAGGCTAAATACTGCACCCAAAAACAGCTGGTAACTGTTGGGTGCAGTCCATGCGTCTCATCTCACATATCATCGCTGGAGCAACTACAATATCTACATTGCATTCTGACAGTTGATACAGATGATCACTTCACATGCATGTACCAACTCAGATCAGCAACCATACATGAATTGACAAAAGGTGGTTGTGGACGTACACACACACAAACATTGTGTTGTGTAAAAACTGCTCAAATTAGATCTAGCAGTGTCCAGATGTATTTGAACATAGAGATATCACTTGATATACTCGTTGTATACATCCAAATATATCTTAGGATCTGACACAACTGTGAATTCATTTACAGTTGATATATCTTAAATATCACCAGAGAGTGCATTTGCCTCCATGGGTTTCAATCAGTAAAACCCAGAAATGTGATCAACCTCAGATGTTGATATGCAGAATAATTCACTTTTATGCCATGAAATTTGTCATGTGCAAAGGTGAAGTGATTTGCAGTGCTTCTGTACTTTGCAGTCCACACACACACAGAGATATGTATATATATATATATATATACATATAGCCAAAAACGGCCAAAATAGGTAAAATCCGTTTGCGATAGATTTGAAAATTGAAAATCGGACCCTATTTTATTTGATAATATGATTTTATACCTATTGAGGTATGAGAAAATCATAATGACAATAGTCATATCTCGTGTAACACCCTAGATATTAGGTGTGTAATATATAGGGGTGAACATATTGGCTGTAACGAAAAATCGGTCAAAATACAATACGTGTAATCTTTTGCAAATTCGGGATTGATTTTTTTGCTATAATGGATATTTATCTATCAAATAACAATCCCTGAAAGACATAACACGTGTAACACCCTGTAACACCCTAATATTTAAATGTGTGTGTCAGGGGTGTAACGTACCCTCTGAAAATCACTTAACATTCACTTAGGTATTGAATGCAGTTTTGCTTAAAAATCTTTGCAAAAACGTTATACTGCTTATTTTTTACCTGTATTAGGGTTACTGATATCATGTAACACCCTAATCACTGTATTGGGTAATAGGGCCACTGTAACCACACATGCCCTAAAATGCCGCCATTATTTCGTAAAACTTTGTTTTTTGGCATTATTATATCATGCTAAATCATCATAGACATGATAATACTATGGGCAACAACCCTAAAACTGTAGGGCAACAACCCAAAAACTGCAGGGCTACAACCCAAGGACTGTAGGGCTGCAACCCTAAAATTGTAACAGCTGATTCCTATAAGGAATGCATGCTGAATGAGGTATTGGCAATTGACAACTGCCACTGTATCACACACTTCCTTGAGGGGGGAAGAAGGTGGATATATGTACATGCATAACCTCATCATAACATACCGATATACCATATATAACATATAAATCACACACACTCAGTTAGACAATTAGCTGAAGGTATTTTTTGTGCTGTGTTTTGTTTTTTAGATGGTTACTATCGAAGAGGAAGAGCATGAGATTCCTGATATCAACCCAGATCATTCGACTTGGTTTTTCGACATACTTGGTTCATACGATGCATACAGTCGGTTTAAAATCCCGAAGTGGATTGCTGGTTATGCCGATACACTAACCAGATATGACCACATAGGCTATTATGACAATGTCAGTCGCATGAAACCAGATATGAGCCGGTACAAGGATCCTGCCAATGAGCCTCAGGCACCAGAAGCAGAGTATACAGCAGATAGTCCTCCGATGGTCTTTGTAGATCCAGATGCAGATACAGTACCAGCACCAGCTCCACCAGCTCCACCCAGTTTGGTCCCCAAGGTGAAAATGACACCACCTAGGGAATTCAAATCAGGACAGGACGCAGAGGTCTGGTTGGATACAGTGGACAAATATTTCCAGTTCACTTATCCAGGTGTCAATGATAAGGATTTGATCACAGTGTTTCTTACTCTCATACAGAATAACGACAGACACTATTTCCAGGTCTTGGCACAACAACCATATGCCACTTATGAGATGGTCAGACAGACGTTCCTCAGACAATTTGGTAATCCTCATAAGAGATCAGTAGCCAAGAAACACCTAATGGCACTGACTCAAGGAACCCAAACCTTTGCAGATTATTTGCGCACATTTACATCACTGGCTTCTTTAGCAGCAGCTGATTTAAATGATGTGCTAATAAAGGACAGATTCGTCACCA
>LGRX02029086.1:0-34523 GCA_001247695.2 Cymbomonas tetramitiformis | reverse complement strand
GTAACGAAAAATCGGTCAAAATACAATACGTGTAATCTTTTGCAAATTTGGGATTGATTTTTTTTGCTATAATGGATATTTATCTATCAAATAACAATCCCTGAAAGACATAACACGTGTAACACCCTGTAACACCCTAATATTTAAATGTGTGTGTCAGGGGTGTAACGTACCCTCTGAAAATCACTTAACATTCACTTAGGTATTGAATGCAGTTTTGCTTAAAAATCTTTGCAAAAACATTATACTGCTTATTTTTTACCTGTATTAGGGTTACTGATATCATGTAACACCCTAATCACTGTATTGGGTAATAGGGCCACTGTAACCACACATGCCCTAAAATGCCGCCATTATTTCGTAAAACTTTGTTTTTTGGCATTATTATATCATGCTAAATCATCATAGACATGATAATACTATGGGCAACAACCCTAAAACTGTAGGGCAACAACCCAAAAACTGCAGGGCTACAACCCAAGAACTGTAGGGCTGCAACCCTAAAACTGTAACAGCTGATTCCTATAAGGAATGCATGCTGAATGAGGTATTGGCAATTGACAACTGCCACTGTATCACACACTTCCTTGAGGGGGGAAGAAGGTGGATATATGTACATGCATAACCTCATCATAACATACCGATATACCATATATAACATATAAATCACACACACTCAGTTAGACAATTAGCTGAAGGTATTTTTTTGTGCTGTGTTTTGTTTTTAGATGGTTACTATCGAAGAGGAAGAGCATGAGATTCCTGATATCAACCCAGATCATTCGACTTGGTTTTTCGACATACTTGGTTCATACGATGCATACAGTCGGTTTAAGGTTCCAAAGTGGATTGCTGGTTATGCCGATACACTAACCAGATATGACCACATAGGCTATTATGACAATGTCAGTCGCATGAAACCAGATATGAGCCGGTACAAGGATCCTGTCAATGAGCCTCAGGCACCAGAAGCAGAGTATACAGCAGACAGTCCTCCGATGGTCTTTGTAGATCCAGATGCAGATACAGTACCAGCACCAGCTCCACCAGCTCCACCCAGTTTGGTCCCCAAGGTGAAAATGACACCACCTAGGGAATTCAAATCAGGACAGGACGCAGAGGTCTGGTTGGATACAGTGGACAGATATTTCCAGTTCACTTATCCAGGTGTCAATGATAAGGATTTGATCACAGTGTTTCTTACTCTCATACAGAATAACGACAGACACTATTTCCAGGTCTTGGCACAACCATATGCCACTTATGAGATGGTCAGACAGACGTTCCTCAGACAATTTGGTAATCCTCATAAGAGATCAGTAGCCAAGAAACACCTAATGGCACTGACTCAAGGAACCCAAACCTTTGCAGATTATTTGCGCACATTTACATCATTGGCTTCTTTAGCAGCAGTTGATTTAAATGATGTGCTAATAAAGGACAGATTCGTCACCAGTATGGATTCTGATCTCCGCAGACAGTTCCAGCTCAGATACCTGACAGAAGAACAGAGGAACAATCTGTCGTGGCAAGAAACCACACAGATATTGCTTGATTTGAACTACGTCATTCACTCAAAGCAATCAGAAACCCTTCACTATCGGGGTCAGAAGGAGCAGTCATCTGGAGGTCCAGCCAAGAAGGATAAAGGCAGAGGACGTGGCCAGAAGCCATATGACAGATCCAACAGAAATCGGAATTGGAATCAGAGTGGCAGCCAGAACTCCAATCAGAATCGGAACAAAGGAAAAGGTGGTAAAGGCAAGGGCAAAGGAAAAGGAAAAGGAAAATCACAGAATGATAAGACCTGCAATCGTTGTGGTCGTGTTGGTCACATCGAGAAGGATTGTTTTGCCACCAGGACCAATGATGGAAAGGAGATCAAGGGTAAGCCACCAGCTCAGAATCCTTTTCAGAATCAGAGACAGCCACAGAGGAATCAGGGTGCTAAGGATGGGTCTGGCAAACTCATCAATACGATCAACACCTTGGTCAAGGAACTGAAGAGTCAGCATAGCATCAATGCAGCAGTTGCAACTCCAGATCCAGTTCCATCAGCTCCAGCTCCTCAGGGAAACTCTCAGGGTACTGCGCAGGTACCGGTGTTGAGAGCACCCCGAGGGTAGATCAGCCTGAAGATGCCACTGAAGCAAGTGGCCGGGTTGAGAGTATCTCAGAAGAAGTCCTTTCCAGTCTGACATTGCAGTTTCAGCAGATGGACACTCCCTCAGAGCACATCGCACAGATGCAGTCTCAAACAGCACAGCTGAAATCACAGAAGAAGCTGTTGTTGTACAAAGGGAAAGTATATGGACAGAGTACTCACATTTTTGGTAGATCCAGGAGCCACATCGTCTTTCATCGACAGACAGTTTGCTGCTCAGCTTGGTATAGCACCCACAGATTCTTCATCATTTTCAGTGGGATTGGCTGGAGGAAGCCAACTACCATGCACATCCTATCTTCCCAATGCTACATTCACGCTGGGCAAGTATAAGGATTCAGTAGATCTCTACATCATTGACATGAAACCATTCACTGTCATACTGGGTCAAGATTGGTTGGAGAGGAGGAATCCACATATTGACTTTCAGACCAAAAATCTGACGATCACTAGGAAGCACTCATCAGGCTCCAGTATTCGCACAGTATTGTCCAGAGTTGAGCAGACTCCAGACTCAGATGGCCTTCCTGAAATGGAATTGGTCAGTGCCACCACTATGAGGAAACATCTCCGTCGCATTCGATCCAGTGGTTCGGCTGAAGAAGCCGTAGCATATCTCTTTTTCCTCTCCGAGGACGATGGTGAATTGGTCTTTGCAGCATCAGACTCAGACACCACAATGGAAGACCCCGAGGTCACAGCAGCACGTGATCAAGTGAGAGAAGACTTTTCAGACGTTTTCCAAGAGGATCTTCCGGCTGGTCATAGGCCAGAGCGGTTTGAAGGTGGATATCATAGAATCGATATCGAACCTGGACATAAGCCTCCTTCACAACCAGTACGCACCATTCCAGCACCCATGATGGAGGAACTCAAACGGCAAATCATCAAATATGTCGAGTTGGGTATCCTTCGTCCATCATCATCGCCATATGGATGCCCAATTATTTTCGCTCCTAAGCCAGGGGGAAAGTGGAGGATGTGTTGTGATTATCGTGCCCTGAATAACATCACCATCAAGGACACGTATCCACTACCACCACATGACACCCTACTAGAGCAGCTGAAAGGATCAAGATGGTTCAGTAGGTTTGATTTCAACCAGTTCTTTCACCAAATCCCCATTCATCCGGATGATATACATAAAACTGCTATTCGCACCAGATACGGTTCTTATGAATGGACAGTTATGCCTTTCGGATTGACCAATGCTCCTGCAACAGCACTTCGTGTAGGAAATCGGGCATTTTTCGACTTCATCGACCAGTTCCTTGTCATATTCATGGACGACACTATCGTATACAGTCCAGATTTTGACAGTCATGTGAAGCATGTTCGACAGTTCCTCCAGCGTTGCAGAGATCACCAGTTTTTCATCAGGCCTTCCAAGGTGGAGTTGTTCGTTAAATCTATAGATTTTATCGGACATCACATATCTGAAGCAGGCCTATCCATCATCGAAGACAGGATCAGAGCAGTCATGGCAATTCAGCCTCCAGTGTCTTATGGTCCTACCGTTGGAAAGCAGCCTCTACGCCGTATGGCTAAAGATGGCAAGTCATCCCTTCGGTCATTTTTGGGCATGGTTGGTCAATTTAGGAGATTCATACCAAAGTTCTCCAAAGTTGCCGAACCTCTCAATCGTCTCCTTAAAGATAATGCAGAATTTGTCTGGGAATCTGAGCAGCAGCAGGCATTTGATAATCTCAAAAGTGCCATCTGTAACGCTCCAGTATTGCAGCTCCCAGATCAGAAACTGCCATCTATTTTGGAGGTCGATGGATCAGGCACACACGTTGGCCAAGTATTACTCCAGGATCAAGGAAAAGGTATGAAGCCATGTGGTTATCACAGCGTCACTCTATCCGATACACAGAGACGTTGGCCTATTCCTGAGATCGAGCTATTTGCCATTGTGGAGGGCTTCCGATTCTTCGCCACATCTTGTTGGGAGCTCCTGAGACCATTGTACGCTCAGATCATCAGCCACTGGTTTATTTCCAGTCCAAATCCACACTGAGCCCCAAACAGGCAAGGTGGTTGGATGAGCTCTCCGAGTACAACTTCCGTATAGAGCACATTGCTGGCGATAAGAATAAGGTTGCAGACGCACTCACGCGTATCTCTACACTTTTTGAACTTACTGATTGTCTTCAACACATGGACATCAGTGAAGTCATTCCATCCGCAGATCCTACATTCATTGCTCTTATATCTTCTTCATCAGCTCATCAGCTACACGACATCATTATATCCGAATATGATCGTGACACATTTGCACAGACTATTTTGGCTAAGCTGACATCATCGACTTCATCAGAGTCAGTCAGCAGCTACAGCTTCGAGCTCATTCAGGGGTTGATCTATCGTAAGACCATATATGGCAGACAGCTGTACATTCCACCAACAGCTAAAGTCCCCACAGATGACGGTGAGATCACACAGCTCCGCCACATTCTTCTTCATGAGTGCCACTCAGCCACTATTTCTGGTCATGTAGGCAAAAATCGCATGCTTCATCTTCTGCGTAGCCGGTATTATTGGCCAGGAATGACAACGGCAGCTATCAAGTACATTCGGGAGTGCCCCGTTTGTCTGCGCCAGAAAACGAGGCGACACAAGCCTTATGGTCAGGCACACATACGATATTCTGTGCCTAAGACAAAATGGCTTGATGTATCTCTTGATTGGATCACCGATCTGCCTATCACCACTAATGGGCACGACAGTATATTTGTGGTAATGTGCCAATTCTCTCATCGTTGTCATCTCATTCCCTTCAGCATGACCTGGACAGCTCAGCATACTGCTTCTATCTATATGCAGCATATCTTCAAGCTCCATGGTCTTCCGAGGAACATCATCTCAGATCGAGACCCCAGATTCATCTCTACATTCTGGCAGACACTGTGGAAATCTACTGGTACGAGATTGTCCATGACGTCATCACACCATCCACAGTCGAATGCTGCCAATGAGAGGAGCCATGCCTTCATTGAGGACATCCTCAGGTATTTTTCAAATTGTTGATTCATGATATGATTTCACCATCCTCTGGTTTACAAACTGATTAGTAGCATTTTCATTTTTCAGGTGTTGTTGCAACGATACTTCAGCCAATTCGTGGGAGGACAAGTTGCCTCTGGTGGAGTTTGCAATTAACAATACCGTTTCTGCATCAACTGGTTATTCACCATTTTATCTCGACTCGATGGCGCAACCACTTTCGCCTCATGACCTGCTTATCACTATTCCGCCAGAAGCTCCTGTTCCAATACAAAGAGCTATTCGAGATCATTTTGACCAGTACTCGGCTGTACATGCCAACGCGGTAGACAACATTTCCCGAGCAGCAGAAATTAGCCAAGCCAGATTCAATAAGACTCACATGCCTAAGCAGTTCGCAGTCGGGCAGAAAGTTCTTTTACGGACCGAGTTTATTCAATGGACTGGTTTGACAGAAGCAGGCAGACACTTTAAGCAGCCATATATTGGACCGTTCACTATTTCCAAAGTGCTTAGCCATGGACGTGCATACGAGTTAGATTTCGGAAATCTTGATATCCGTATTCATCCGGTACAGCCTGTATCCAGATTAGAGCCGTACAATGACTCGATCCAAGCACCTTTGCCTCTGCCACAGATGATCACCGAAGAAGGGCAACCACTGTTTGAGATATCACATATACTCTCGGATAAGTTCACTAGAGGTGTCAAATACTATTTAGTACGATATGCAGGCTACGGTCCTGAGCATGACACCTGGGTCAAAGCCACAGAGCTGACCAATGCAGCAGACATTATAGCTGCCTATGAAGGCTAAACATTATATTAAGCCTTATGCCCTTACTTCTTGTAATATATACTAATACATATCGATCATCTATATAACCTTGCTCTTAATGTTTATCATTATGTTGCATTGAAGCGGGAATTGATCCTTCCTTGCTAAAGGTGTAGTGAGCCTTGTTCAAAATCATACCCTTGCACAGATACGCACACATGCGAGATATCATATCTGTGGATAAATAAAAACTGCTAAATGCTACCTTTGCCAAAACCGTGGTTTGTCATCGGATTCTTGGCCAGTCATCCGAAGCTACCGGAGACATCGACTGAGGTAGACGGAGTTGTGATCCTAAGTTGTGCTTGACAAACATAACTAAATAAATTTCACATTAGTACGTGGCGAATCCATTCTCACTCATCGCGATAGATGTTCGTCAAAGCGTGCGTACTGGACAAAAACATTGAGGAGTTGAGCAGACCGGTTGAGGATTATAAGTCCAATTCCGTTAAGCAGGGCCACTCCGTTTGCATTAAAAACAAGCCCCAAAATCGGGCTCCCCATCGCCACCTATGATCCTCCAAAGTAGCTTAAGGAGGGGAGGAAGGGTTGGGTGCACTATATCAGGCCGAGAATCGTGCGATTATAAATCGTTAAATCGTGGGATCATCGTTCGCTAAAGCGACGACGGCTAGCGCAAATAATCCGTAACGTACACTTCGGATGCTTTGAATCGTCACTCTGACGCACGATACGTATGGATCAATCAGTAATCCAGCGTCAATCTGCATCACGAAACGCAATTCATTGAACCTTGAAACGTCACTCTGAAATACGATACGATTTCCAGAAAGGTGGGCTACATCCTAAGAACTGTAAGGTGAGGGACTAAAGTGGACTCAGTTCCCCCCAATAACCTAAAAACACCATGAGGGACGCCTCAAATCGGTGTAAGAAGACTGGTACCAGCAAGAAGCGACAACAACAAAGACATCAAAGACATATACAAAGGTATGCCCGTTGTGAGGTCACAACTCTCTTAAGAGGGGAGATCTGTCAGGGTTATGACCGATGACATATGTGTCATACATGTCATACGTGTCATACCTGTCATACATGTCATACCATGTCATGTCATGTCATATATTATTATGACAGTCGGTCATGTCATATATTATTATGACAGTCGACAGTATGGTCGATCATGACTGTACAGGTCGAGTCGCGTCATACATTTATGACAGTCGTCAGTACGGTCGACGATGACTGTACATGTCGCCAGATGATTATGTCATATCATCAGGCATCCCTGTCATCGAGAGTTCGTATGATTGAACTCGAAGATGGCAAAGTAAAGATACATCTTGGAAACAAACCAAGAACCATCTTTAGCTTTCAGCATGCGCAGAACTCGCATGTGCAGCATGAACGAACTAGTCGTTACTACCATGCTGGTCGTTCAACCTACGTCTCGGGTTCACAACCCAATGGCGGTACCATCTAAGATGATGGGTGACGTAGGTATAAAAGTGAGGAAGCGTTGTGCTTCAGCAGATCTTCTTACAGAGACTGCACTCACAAACCCGCTCATCCGTTCACCTGCATTGCTGTCCAACTTTGCAAGTGTTTCTTTTGTATATTGATAATAAATTCACGGCGCTTTTATCTACAGCCGTAACAAGACTGGAGGCTTGATTCAGACTGGCTTAGGCCAGTGCACTGAGTGCCCCTGGATTCACCTCGCTGAACAAGCGGAAGAACGAAACGCGTGCAGCCAGCGAACGCCTTGCTGAAATCTGTATAGGCAGCCCTGACTGGGAGTCCCGGTGCAGGCCCCTATGACAGATTCCTAGGACCAACACTGGACTACTGACTGATCTGTAGGTTCGTACTGTGACACACGCTGTGTCACAGGTAGGCTAGACACCGAGACCGTCCGAGACCGTTCCGGGTATATCTAGCTTAGGGTTTATTTATCTTAGACAGTTTATCCACACGAGTACGGGACTTTCTGATATCTAGTGTACTTGGATATTCCGGTAGGTCGTGGCCCCATCCACGTTTTCATTCCACTTGCTATCTTGGCCATGATTGGCTAAGCAGCCGCTTGAAGAGGTGGTGCGCACTTGCGCGTTTGGGTGCGACTAGGATTTGGACATGATTTTACGGTAGACGTATTTTGCGGCTGCGAGTCATGGGCACCGCGCGTTGCTATTGCTTGGGATTGGCAATGTTCATTTGCGTTACTTTACCTGCCCTGATCACGCTGGTTTACGTATTTTGGGCTGGTGCTCCGGACACCTTCGACCACGCCGACATTTGCAAGTGCCCTTCGCTCTTTTCGCCGCTCCGCACGTTCTGCCGTTACGTCATCCCTCCATTTCCGCCACAACACCCGGACGTGCTGCCGCGCATCATCTTTTCTCTGGCTTTCAGAAGAATGGCGACATCTACACGAGCTCGTAAACGCCTATTGAAGGACTCCGACTTGGACGCCTCTATACGGCTTTTGGACTCCGACCGCTAGCACTCCACCTGTGGTGCCCCCTGCTGTTTCCAGCAACTCCGACGCGCTGTCGCGTTGCGGAAACATCTTGTTGACCAGCACGCCGCTGTTGACGTGGTCTACAAGGGGAGGTTGCATCGGGCTTGGGCCAAGGGTATCCGCGAGGATATCCTTGGTTCCAAGAAACATCATTATCGTGGCACTGACGACACCGACCGTCTCTCCGAGTTGGTGGTGCAGCTTCGGACCGAGTTTGAGTCCGCTGGGCTGGACTTGACCCCCTTTGACCTCGACGACCCCACCTCTCTGGTTATCGAGAAGGTGAATGGGCTCCTCTATGACGTCTTGGCCCTCGTCGTGGAGCGGAACTCTGTGGCCGACACCTGGCTTCGGGGTACGGACTCTTCGGCTGACCGAGATGGGCGTCGGGCTCTCATCGACATCATCAAGGGCAGCGTGCCGACGACCCTACGCGAGAGTCACCAGCAGGAGCACGCGGCTCTTCGTTATCCCGCGGGCGTTGACCCGCAGCCGATCTTGGCTCGCGAGCAACGTCTGGTGCGGGATAACCGCGCTCCTGACTGGCAACCCACCGACGAGACCCGCAAGCTCTCGTTGTACAACCGCCTTGACCCGGTCTTCTACGCGGCGGTGAAGGTGCGTTATCCGCTTGCGGGTGACCTCAGCGGGGTGACTCTCCGCTCGCTCCAGGCCCTCGTCGTGGCCATCTTCCAGGCATGGGCACAGTCGGACGAGGGGGCGTCAGCGCGTGAGAAGCAGACACTGGGGGCGAGCGGTAAGCCCTCTGCGCTTATCACGTCGTCTGAGTACGCCGTTCTGCTCGAGGAGATCGCCGCCTTGAAGGCGCTCGTGCAAGGCAATCGCACGGGTGCGGTTCAGCGACAGCCGCAGCCGCAGCCGCGCGGTAAACAGCATCCACGAGGCCATCGGGTGGGTGTGCACCCGGCACCGTCTGTGGGGTTCGACAGGGACAACATGAAGGCGAAACCCCTCTGCCACCGCTGCCGGAAAGCGGGCAAAGGTGACACCTATCACGCGTACCGCGACTGCCCTCTTGGTGGGCGCCAGCATTCGTCGGCCACGGCAGCGGCCTTCTGCATTCCTATTGAGGAGGAGGATGCGGAGGGTCTCCACACCTTGGCGCTTGTGCAGGTCTTCCAGGAGGCTGCGGATGATGGTCCAGAGGCCTTCGCCCGTGCGGCGTCGGCTTACGGTCCTCCCGCTGTGCTCTCCGCGGGCGGTGTTGGCGGCATCGACGTGTCGGCCTACGGCTTCAGCGTGCAGCCTGCGGCCGACGGGGCGGACGACGACGACATCTTGCGGCGGCTTGATGCCCTCACCACTGAGGTTCAGGCCGCCCAAGAGAAGGTACATTACACTCACGCATCCTTTGTTCCTGGGAGTGCGGTTGAGGAGCATGCATCGGCTCTGGTGTGTGGCCCTGCCGCTGCGGCGGGGATCACACCGGAGGGGCAGGTTCCGGCAGGTGGTGCGGCGGCATCGGCATCCGCCGTGCCGGCCCCTGCTATGCCTGTTTCGCAGGCGAAGGATGTACAGCCCGCGCCAACTCAATCGGCGCGGGTAACCACCACGGAGGCGACGCACGGTGAGTTCGGCGGCTTCGTGCAAACGGTGAATCACGCCGCTGTCCACCCGTCTGACCTGACGGGCTATGACACGGACGACTACGAGGATTACGCCGACGGTACTTTCGCGGTGAAGCCGCGGGCTCCGTCCGGTGCTATCGGATGCGGTGTGCCGCCTTTCGGCTTTGGCACGCCGGCGATCGGCGCTCTCGCGGTGCTCTCTCTGTTGTGCATTTCTTTTGCAGGTGTGTCTGTTTCGGCGTCCACAGCTTCTGCTGTGTCGGCATGTGCACCGGCTACGGAGATGCCTTCGCCTGGTGGTGATCTCGATTGGGAGGCTCCGTCATTTTTCTCTACGAATGATTTTCTTGATCCGGTGATGACGGCTCAGGGTCTCCTATTGCCTGACGATGTGCCACAGCTTCAGCCGCCCGAGCCTCCTGACACTTTGAGCTTTTTAGCATTTCAGGATTTGGCTCAAGCGGATCTGGGTATTGACATGGCATTCTACTACGGCATGGCCTTACATGAGAGCGGTCCTCTTGATGCGGAGCACTACTACGGTGCTGGTTACTTTACTTCCTACTATGGGATGGACTTCCGTGAGGCCACCGCTGACTACTTTGGTACTGTCGATTGACTTCTTGCTCACTCTGGAGGCACACCGACATGGTGGTGTGCGGAACTCCTGTGACCTCAAAGACTTCTTCAATCTGGTTTATGGTTTTGCTTTGACACCTTTGAAATCTTCAATTTGACTTGCTGGCACAGAGCCTTTCAGTAGTTTAGCAGGACCTTAATTGCCTGTGAGTTTCTGCTCTTGTGCTAGCTAGAGGGTTCTAATTTGTGTATCAGAATTGCACAGTTAGATTAGCAGTTAGGCCTTGTCACCCTGGCTCCTGCCCTAACACTTAACAGCCTTACATTTTCTGACTCTCCTAGCCAGTCACCACCCACAGTGCTGGGGTGGTGTGCTGAAATCTGTATAGGCAGCCCTGACTGGGAGTCCCGGTGCAGGCCCCTATGACAGATTCCTAGGACCAACACTGGACTACTGACTGATCTGTAGGTTCGTACTGTGACACACGCTGTGTCACAGGTAGGCTAGACACCGAGACCGTCCGAGACCGTTCCGGGTATATCTAGCTTAGGGTTTATTTATCTTAGACAGTTTATCCACACGAGTACGGGAGTTTCTGATATCTAGTGTACTTGGATATTCCGGTACGCCTAAAGGTCCAGCACTGTGTTCCAACGCTCTAAATCCGCAGCAGATGCAGAATATTCGTGCAAGGAGGACTTAAAGCTGGGCCAGTGTGCTGAGCACTCCTGGATTAGCTGAGCCAGAGTTCATCAGGAGCACAGCGAACATGAGGACAACTCCACGGCACCAAGGATAGCACTGATACGCAGCGGTGTGAGCTAGGCCAGTGTGCTGAGCACCCTTGGATTCACAACACCACTGCTAATCAAGGGCACCGTAGCTGGCATGGAAGCTCACTCCCCAGTCCAGTAAGCAAGAACAAGGTCGCTGTGCAGAGTTGGGAGCTAAGCCAGTGTGCTGAGCACCCCTGGATTCGCAACACCACTGCTAATTCAGAAGGTCACCGGTGATATGAGGGCCTCACCAGCTGACCAATACTGTAGAAAAGATAAAAGAATTCTCCCACACATTATGATAAAGAACTAGAAAGTCACTCCAGTGGTAAGCAGCACTCCAGGCTGGGCAAGTAATTAACTCTGAATCCACCAGATAACTGCATCACACCAGTGAATATCGCTTAAAAAGACCACTCACTTGTCGCCTTTAGGGCTGATGTCGCTGCTAGTCCTCTGGCAAGCTCTTTCCTACTTCAGGCTTAGGCCAGTACACCAGGGGTGTCCCTGGATTAACCGTCAGACAGGGTGGAGCTGCCCAAGAAACCGTAAGTTGAAGTTCCAGACATAGAGCAGTAACTCACTGCTGATCTGCTTCTTTGCTGGTAAGTCCAGGCAGATGCCGCCGCTAATTAGCTCCCAGGTCAAGCACACCTGCCTTTCAGTTAGGCCAGTACACCAGGGGTGTCCCTGGATTCACTTCAGACAAGGTGGCCAGCCGGAGAAACCACTGGGAGGTGGCTCATCAAGGTGCACATTAACTGCTGATCCACTCTTATCTGGTAAGTCCAGGCAGATGCCGCCGCTGATTAGCTTCCAGGTGACGCACACTTGCCTTTCAGTTAGGCCAGTACACCAGGGGTGTCCCTGGATTCACTTCAAACAAGGTGGCCAGCTGGAGAAACCACTGGGAGGTGGCTCATCAAGGTGCACATTCACTGCTGATTGACTCTGTCGCCGCCGCCGCCCAAGCTCATGCCGTGCTGATTAGCTCAAAACTGAAGGACACCTGTTAGCAGTTAGGCCAGTGCACCAGGGGTGCCCCTGGATTCACAGCAGAACAAGGTGCTGAGCATATCACTGGGTAGAAGAAGGCCGCTCATCACTAGTGAATTCAGAGCTGATCCGTTGCCGCCGTCGCTGGTAGCCTCTTTCAGTGCAAGTACTACCAAGTTCAGGGAAGAAGAAGGGTCCGCCAGTGCACCGTGGGTGCCCCTGGAGTCGCCTGACTTCCGAATCCGCTCTTGCAAACTGCTGCTGACTTCTCGCCAAAGGGTCTTTACTTCTGGATTAACATTGAAATAAAAAGCCGCTCCGCGCAGGACATTATTGTTTTGAAAAAGTATAAAAACAGCAGTAAAATATATCCGTCAAAATTGATATTATAACCACAAAATACGAATTATTGTGTACAAAAGCTGTGAGCAGAACTGTCTTAGCACTCTAGCACTGGCACGCGAACAGCCACCTAGTACTTGCGAAGCAAAACAATAATGAGTCCACTAGCCTGACCTCCGGTCAGAGCTTACTTATATCTCAATGCTCTGTCACATTTCCCAAAACTGTAACGGGTTCTAGCCCTTAAATCTTCATCTGGCCAATGGAAAGTCATTATTCCATGCCAGCTCTAACAATGTTACCGTTTACCACATTCTGATTGACACGTCAGCGGCAAAGGAGTCACTGCCATCTTCATCTTATCATTCCCTGGTCATTCGATAGTGACCATATCTTTTCTGGCAAGTCTGCATCTCTCAGATGGTCATCTTCGCAAAGCCTGTCATGCTGTCACCACTGTCATGCGTGTCACCAGCTGAACAAACCCGGCGCGGTACCATGAGAAGCCGGCGTTTGTTACACCTAGAACAAAGCTGTCAAGGAGGCGCTTCGGGTTTCACAATGCGAAGATGATTGAATAATATACGGGGAGTGTTTTATTCCCTGAACTGAGCATGACCGTGCCAGGCAAGACGGCACCGCGGGTCGAGGGGTGACACAGGCGGACAGGACTGCCACCCCCTTACAGTGGGGGGGCTAAAGTCACTGTTCCCATGACCTTCCCCATTCGGACGAGGTGCCTGTTACGCAAATCGATTCCTTGTGGAAAATCGATACCCCCCATTTCCCTTCTGGGTGAGTATGGTGTGACAATGACACTCGGAAACACGGAAAGAGAGGAAATACAATCTTGAATCTAGAATCTTATTGAGAATCTCAATCTCGAATCTCACCTCTCACGTTCTCAGACACGAAGATCGGTCCGTCCGGTCGGGTGCGAGAATTATGTTGGTCAGCATAATTTCCTGACTCTTGTTATTTATTCGCCCTCACGTCAGGCGAGGGCGGGGACCCACTTATCACAAAACATAACTTTCTTCTAACATAAGCATTGGTGACGTCAGGCGAGCGATAGAGTGCAAGTGCATGTATGTGAACATAATTTAATAGGCCATCGTTTCCTACAGCACTAAAATTCAAGAGTAGTGCAGATATTTCCAGCTTGTTTGAAGGATAATTTATTGGTTCAGCGTCTTTAGTTTATCAGGGTCTGCGTTTGTGAGACTTCGTTGTTTCCTTTCATCGCTAGGGTTAAGTCTGCTGTTTCACGGCCTGATAGTAATACGGCCATGCAAAGGGACATGATACTAGTTTTGAGCACTATTGCTCTGCAGCTGCCCTATGTGATGGCAGCAAGAGTAATTTCGCCCACAGGAACTCAGGTATTCTTTTCGACAGGAGTTGTGTTTTTCTCAACGCCTAAGTCCTTGGTTCGTTCGCGGTGCAATTAATGAAAGCTCTTCTCCTCATTTCTCAGGCTCCTCATAACGTGAGCAGTTTTCATGAGTATCAACCACTGAAGCTGTGCGATTGCCAGTTTGCCACGTATGGAAGGGGGTGAGCTCTTGTTAACCTGCCTGTGTCAACTGCCGTGCTATTGCTTTTACCCATCCCTTCCGGTTGCGTCGCTGACATTGTTATTTTTCAGGTTACGGTATCCAGATTCTGCGGGTGCCGGTGGCCTTGCCTGCGAAGAAGATGGTTTTTTCATCGCAGGGTTCCAAACTGCAGGGTACCCGGTACGATGCGGCCCGTGTTATCTTTCATGCATCCGAACTTTCAAGCTACCTATTTGCCGTCGCAAAAATAAGATGGTATTTGAAATATCGCAAGCGTCTCTTTGATTTCTGTCTTGGCAACCAACGCATAAACTCCATTCAAATCGAAAGTCTTTTGGATGTTACGTTGGTCGAGGATGGCTTCGTTTTGAGAAGGCCACGTTATGACTTTTCTTCCCCTTCTTGAAAATGGATCTTGGAGAGCTCAGCTCCATAACGCTGTTTCTGTGTTTTATCTCCTATGTAGCACATGCTCGTTTTCTTTCTACGGGACGCCTCTAGCTGGTGGCCTTCTGGGTGACGCCTCTGGTGCAGCGCATCAACGTGTTCTTTCTGCGTGACGCCCAGAGTTCCCAGACGCAGGCAAATCATATATTGAGCGAGCCGTCTTTGGTACAGCGCACCAGCATGTGCTCTCTGCGTGGCGCCTCTGGTGCGGGGCATGAACATATCATGCACACCTTTGGTGCAAGCTAGTCTCGGGTTTCTGACGTATTCGGTCATGTTTGCGTTCGAAACAGTTCTTTTTATTCTTAGAGGCGAAGCAGTTTCACGTGTTAACTTGTATGAAATACTCTGGATTTTGTCGCGTCATGTTTATACGCTTTCAATGGGTCCTTTGCCTGGACGGAAAAAGAACACGGGTGCAAGGTCAGAAATAAAAAAACGAGCCTGAGTGTAATAACACTACGACAAACAGATGTTGACTTTAGTGATAGGTCCGTGTGCGTTGGTGCCAAGTGAAAGGACCTCCGGACCTCCAGGGAATAGTAGCTTTTGGGATAAGAGGATCTGAGCGTTTGCAGCAAAGCTGGCGCTTGGAACGGAACCTCGAAGTTGGCTCAGTGCAACCCTCGGCGGAAATATGCAGCACGGGTTTGGTTTCAGGAAAGAGTTGCGCGTCAATTGTTTTCTCAACGCCATGAGACATTTTGCTCCACTTGGCACGAGGCTTTATACCTTAGAGTTTGTATTTTCCGAGCACAAGTGAAGTCGAGAGGTTCACACCGTTGGGCTCCCACTACAGCATTTCTTTTTGTGCCTTTGGTGCAGCGCTTGAGTTAGTAAGCTGCTGGTGATGGTGAATACAACCACGAGTTCCCTTTCAATTTTGGTTCTTGTGACTTTTGGTGTGGAGAGACCAGGAAAAGACCTTTTTACACCTGAAGTGCTTTCCTTTTCCTTTGAGTCTCCTGAGGATTGCTGTTGCTCGACAGCGTGATAGGAAAGATGAACTCCTTCCTCTTTCCCCCGCTATTTGCTGCCGCCCTTGCGTTACGGGCCAAAAAGGTGCATCTTTCACACGGTTTCGAGAAATCTGTTCGTCATTGTGCGGACTATCAGTGCTTTTCTTACAGCTATTTTTGCTTGCAACAACTCTTTACCTCTTCGTTGGTTCCTAAATTCCTTCCCTCACTTCCACAGTCAACAATGACAAGGCCGTCGCAGTCTTGACAACGAGCTGCCAACAAGCTGAAGAGAACTCTGAGTCGCTGTAAGTTCCCATTGCCAGAAAGTATATAGGAATGTTGAGGGTCAGATAGTTGAGAAGTTGTGACATTTGTTCTTTGCTCGCGATGGCGCCTTTTTGAACACCTTGCGTTTACCGGGAAGAGCCCAGTACTTGGTTCGTACCACAGTGCCTATGAGCTCTTTTGGTGATCTATGCAACGCTCCTCTCTTGCTGTGAAGCCTCGGCGCTCTGCACCTCCGCTTATTGGATGTCGCGCTGTGGTCGAAGCTTTTTGTCGGTTCCACTTGTTTTCACGTTTGCTTGTTCACACTGAGTGACCCTGACTCCAACACTTGTCATATACCGTAGGTGTCTGCATCAAGAGTTTATTCAAGGTTTCACGAACGCTGAACGCGCCGTGACTGCAGATGGTCGCGCGCAATCGTTCTATCCGTATGGACCTGCTCAGGTGCGGCGCCTCGGGTGTGCGAACTTGGAAGCGGGGAACGGTATTTGCTGTCACTCGGGTGTCAAAGACAGCTGGGTTACCATGTTGGCATGGAGTTCGCAATAAAGAGCATAATTGTTGCCTCCTCGCATAGCTTCAACGAGCACCCTTTGCTGGTGGGTGCACTTGCGCTTTTACGCCATCTATCCGTACAAGCGATCAAGTTGTCCGCACCTTCCACACCTTCTAACCATGCTAAGTTGAAAGGCGTGGTTATTACCGTTTGCCCCGTTCCGTTCTTTGCCTTTGCACCCGGCCTGATGGGTTGTCCTCGTTCTTGGTTACGGGGTGCGCAGTGTTGCAAAGCCACCATGCTATTAAAATCTGGGAAAGTAGCCCCCCTCGTTCCTTGCCGCTGTACTGATGAGACTGGTCCCAGTGTGAGCTGCGGTAATAAGGTGAGAGGTGTCATGTGCTGCCTCCCCCGCCCGCAACGCTCATCAGCGTTGGTTGCACAGAGTATGTATGTCAGCGACGGTTCCGTATGTGAACGGTTTACTTAGGGTAGAAAAGCGCGGAGTCCTGACCAGCGGTGACCGATATATTTGAGGGGTAAGAAGTTACTACGTTCTGCTCAAGATGTCATATGCTTCGGCCACACTTTTCCGGAAGGTTGTTTAATATACTTGATATTCCAGGCTACGCATGCTCCCCACAAACGATGAAGGGAACGTCAGGTCATCAATAAAGCTGTGGACCAGTTCAGGCTCAGCCTGAACCTAGAATCCCCACTCGTCCCTGTGATGCTAAGATCGTGGGTGTTCTTGCACTCGCTCCCATAGCTTAGTACTGGGATGACGTGATGAGGCGAGGAACACCCTGAGCAGTATATGTTTCAGATGGTGGGCTGATCGCGTTATTGTTCTTGGTCGGTGTTTCTAACTGTATGTGGCTTATCCTTGGGCCGAATCCTTTGGCAGCACATAGCCATAGAAGATCGGCTGCACTTAATGTGTGTGCGTGTGTGTGACTGCATTCATGCCAGCAGGGTCCGCTTACTCCGTTACCCAGAGACCAACAATTGTTGGGCGATGATCGGTCACATCGTTTCATCTTTCCATGCTGCTTTGCATCAGGGTTGGGAACATGTATGAGTTTGTGGTATCTTGTCACGGCCCCGCCCTGCTCCTGATTTGCTTCTCACATCCACTGGGATGATGGTGGGCTGGCTTTTGTTGGCCGATCTCATGCCGTTCAGTGTGACTGCATTCATGGCATAACCATGGAACAACGGGTCCCATCCATCGACCGTGAGCCACTAGGGGGCATGCCAGCAGGGTCCGCTCACTCCGTAACCCAAGGGACCAACTATTGTTGGGCGTTGTTTGGTCACATCGTATCATCTTTCCATGCTGCTTTGCATCTGGGTTGGGAACATGTATGAGTTTGTGGTATCTTGCCACGGCCACGTCCTGCTCTTGATTTGCTTCTCACATCCACTGGATGGTGGGCTGGCTTTTGTTGGCCGATCTCATGCCGTTCAGTGTGTGTGAGGTCACAACGTATCATCTTTCCATACTGCTTTGCATTTGGGTTGGGAATATGTATGAGTTGGTGGTATCTTGTCATGGCCCTGCCCTGCTCCTGATTTGCTTCTCACATCCACTGGGATGATGGTGGGTTGGCTTTTGTCGGCCGATCTCTTGCCGTTCAGTGTGTGTGTGTGTGAGGTACTGGCACCTCGCTGTGAACGGGGACGGCGACTGGAGGGATGTGGGTGCTGGGATGTGGCTGTCGCTGTGGTACCTTTCTGGCGTGTGCTGCCTCTTGAGGAATAAGGCAGACTAGTGTGCTTTCTTTGCACGGAGAGGCAGGATGGGGTTAACGCTTTGCCTGGAGGCCTCCCTTGATCTCTGCGGGGAGCGCCTCGGTGTCCGCTTCTGCTTTATGCTTTCATGCATCTTCCGTTGTCCGTCCAATGGTTTGCATTCATCGACCAACAGGTTCCATCCATTCATCGACTGTGAAGCCACCGGGGGGTATGCCGGCAGGATTTGCTCACTCCGATACCCGGGAAGTTGCGCAGTCTCATGTGTTTGCCAGTGATTGGTACATCCATCCATCCATGCTGCTTTGCATTGGTTTAGAAGGGTGTGTGTGTCGGTGGTATCTTGGCACGGCCCTGCCCTGTTCTTGAATGCTTCTCACGTCCACTGGGATGATGGTTTGTACGTGGGTCTCATGGCGTTCAGTGTGTGCGTGTGTACGGCCACTTGGGTGCTTTGGATGATGGGATGTGGCTGTCCCTGTGGTACCCTTCTCACGGGTACTGCCTCTTTGAGGGCGTCGGGGATTCGTCTGCGGCTGGCTCTATTTATGTCCAGTGCCTTGAGGCTTTTTCACCTGCCGGGGGACTGGTGGTTGACAGCCACGTTATGGGGTGCTGACATCTCGTTGTTAACGGGGACGGCCACTGGAATGATTTGGATGATGGGATTGTGGCTGTCCCTGTGGTACCCTTCTGACGGGTACTGCCTCTTTGAGGGCGTTGGGGATTCGTCTGCGGCTGGCTCTATTTATATCCAGTGCCTTGAGGCTTTTTCACCTGCCGGGGGACTGGTGATCGACAGCCACGTTATGGGGTACTGGCATCTCGTTGTTAACGGGGACGGCCACTGGAATGATTTGGATGATGGGATTGTGGCTGTCCCTGTGGTACCCTTCTGACGGGTACTGCCTCTTTGAGGGCGTTGGGGATTCGTCTGCGACTGGCTCTATTTATGTCCAGTGCCTTGAGGCTTTTTCACCTGCCGGGGGACTGGTGATCGACAGCCACGTTATGGGGTACTGGCATCTCGTTGTTAATGGGGACGGCCACTGGAATGATTTGGATGATGGGATTGTGGCTGTCCCTGTGGTACCCTTCTGACGGGTACTGCCTCTTTGAGGGCGTCGGGGATTCGTCTACGGCTCGCTTTTCGGGAGAGTCTTGGATTCGTCTGACGCTAGCTCCCTCTCCGTGTACAGTGCTCATGGTTATTACACATGCCGGGGGACTTGTGTTCTTTGACCTTGATATGAGTACTGGCGGATCGCTGTGAACGGGGACGGCCGCCGGGTGGAAGTGGGTTTTGGGAGGCGGTTATCCCCGTGGTGCCATTCTGGCGGGCACTGCCTCTTGGAGAGCTCGGTAGATTCGTCTGTCTTGCTGCGAGGAGAGGCAGAAGGTGGTGGTGTACACCTTCTGTGTTTTCCCTTGAATTTTGTGGGGAGCACTTAGGTGCCCGCATGTTTCCTTTTTTTGACATGGGGTGTCCATGCTGTGTGGTGTGACTGCATTCATGACATAACCATGGACCAACAGGTCCCATCCATCGACCGGGAGCCACTGGGGGGCTTGCCAGCAGGGTCCGCTTACTCCGTAACCCAGAGACCAACAGTTGTTTGGCGACGATCGGTCACATCGTATCATCTTTCCATGCTGCTTTGCATTTGGGTTGGGAATATGTATGCGTTTGTGGTATCTTGTCACGGCCCCGCCCTGCTCTTGATTTGCTTCTCACATCCACTGGGATGATGGTGGGTTGGCTTTTGCTGGCCGATCTCATGCCGTTCAGTGTGTGAGTGTGTAGCTTATCCTTGGACCGATTCCTTTGGCACCATGTAACCATAGAAAATCGGTTGCACTATGTATCCACACGAGGATTCAGCACACACTCCGGGACACTTATCCGGATTTCCCGGAGCTCACTGGTTGGAAACGGGACCCCTCACTAGGCCTTCCTGAGCGCCTCTGCACCCGCACTGCCAACGCACTGCGGTCGGGCTTCTGAAGCCGGTTCACCTCTGTCCCCCGAGCTGCTCGAGCCATATCCCCACCACCAAGCCCACGCTCGGGACCACCCCCTGCTCCCTGCCTTTCCCAAAGCCTGGTCTCAAGAGAGCTTGGCCACCCACAACACGAGTGGAATTCCAGAGGGCTGTCCCAAGGGGATGAGAGTGATAACATTGTGCTTTGTGCCAAGATTTTTGGAAAGACCTATCACCACGACTTTTTCACGCTCAGGCTGTGCGCTCTGTCCGTCGCTTCTGCCCGGATTTCTGATTTCATCATTATGTGTCTTCAGCACACTCCCGAAGCTGCTCAAAAAGAAGGAAAACTCATATATGGCTTCGAGCACGTCTACGATATTGCGGACCATCGCACAGTGCCAACCGCAAACGCAAAGTGCTGCGAAGTGTGCATGGACACATCCGCTCCAGCTGAGGTGCCCCCTCTGCTTTCTTAGCTCCCTTGGCTTGAGAAGCCATATTCAACCAGCTGGGCTTCTCTTGTACCGCCTGCATGGAAAGCATCGTCGACTTACTTTTGTTGAGGTTTTTGAGTGCGTCTCACCCACAGAATGCACCTTTCAGAGAACCTTCGCGCAGGGAAATCTCAGAAGTCCTGCTGCTGCACATACCATGCATACCTGCACGCTGCATTTCCGCTCCGGAGGCCTCTGCAGTACTAACTCTTTCTCCTGTTAACATAGCAGCTTTCAATATTGTTGGGGCTGCGCGTGGCGTGCTTGGACACCAACAAGTCACGGCGCGAGCCTTGGCACTGAGAGAGTGGCTTGTGCTTGTGAGCAGCCTGCTGAGGAGTGTGAGGGCTACAACTTCTGCAACGGCCACGGTGCATGCCGCTTCGGACGCTGCATCTGTTATGACGATTACACCGGGCCGGACTGCGCGGACGGGCCGGATGAAGGAAACGATCCTCTGAATGGGAGCTCCAAGTGGTGCGTCTCAAGGCAGCTTGTGTGACGTCTCCCGTTGTTGGTGGTCTGCTGTGTCAGGGCTGCCCGGTTGGTGCAGGGGTGCGCTGGGGGGTGCGCTACTCGGGTTGGTGCAGGCGTGCGCTGGGGGGTGCACTACTCGGGTTGGTGCAGGGGTGCGCTTTTAAGTTTTTGAGGACAGGTGGACTGACAGCTCAGCGTGCTTCGATTTGCAGGGCCCTTTCTCTGATTGTCCTCGCAGGGTGCATGCTCGGGTGCTGCTCGAAGCTCCTGGTCTGCTCATGCGAGCGGTCACGCCGTCGCGTCCCTCTGATGAGCACGGAAATCACGGTACTTCCTCTGCTGTTCCGGTTCTCCCCTGGTGGAATGCTTGTGCGGGAGCTTGTGCGCAATGCTCGTCGGCCATGCTGTGAGGCACTGGCACCTCTTGTGACCGGGGATGGCCACTGCTAGGAAGTGGGTGATGGGGCGTGGCTTGTCCCTAGGGCGCCTTCCCAGCGGGTACTGCCTCTTCACGAGTGCCGCGGATTCGTCTGCCGCTCGTTGTCCGTCTCGTCCGTCAGGCTTCTTTGGGCTAGGTTAACTTCTCACCGGGCGGACACGGGTCAACGGCGTGGGCAACACCTGAATGGTTAGGGTTTGATTCACATTGCTGACCACGTTGCATGACATGAGTGATTGGACACTGAGGAAGCTCTTGTCGTGATGTGCTTGTAGTGTTTGGGCCTTCGGGCGCTCCTCATGCCTCTCCGTGTATCTGTGCACAGCAAGTTGAGCACAGCAAATTCATTTCGTGCTGCACGAGCTCTTGTGCACCCTCAGGTGGTGAACCCTGCAAATGGAGCTCCAACCGCTGCGTTGCGCGTGCGGGCTCATCCAATCGCTGCGTTGCGCGTGCGGGCTGCGCATTGCAATCTTTGCTGTTGCGCGGAGGCCGAAAGGAATACGAAGCATCTCGCTCCTCCAGCTCGTTGGTGATTCCTTGGGGATTCCTCGCGGAGATTTATGGGTACAGAGTCCTCCTGGAGGCGCCTCTGACTGGTGCAGGTTTGGGATGGTTTGCTATCAGGATATGGAGGAACAGCTGCTGCAGAGCGAAGAGGACACTAGCGCGGAGGAGTGGAGCACAGACACCGAAGACGAAGATGAGGAGGGAGAGGCGGAGGAGGACGCTCTTGAGGCTGGCGGGTATTCTACTCCCTTACTGTTTACCCCCCCCCAGTTGGGAAAGTTTTTTAATGGCATTCCCAGTTGCCTTGCAGACGGCCACTGCGTCCGTTGAAGCCGAGTATGGGAGCGCAGGTTGCACTGCTCTGTTCTGCAGTGGCTCCGCTGCACTTCTGACTGCATCGTGTGTTCTACCTGCATCGTCTGATCTAACTGCATCGTGTGGCCTGTTTGACAGCGTTGCGCCACCAGTGGCACCTGGCGGCCAGATGCAAATGACTCCCGCAGCTGTCTCCGCGACGAGCTCCATGAGGACGCGCTCGAACCCCGAGGGCGAGGAGCAGCCAGAGGAAGCAGACGCAGCCGAGGTGTGCGCTCTCGCTTGATGGAGAGGTCGTAGGGGAGAGCTCTGCGGGGAAGAAAAGCACGCCTGAATGATGGATTTTCCGCTTGGACTAATGTTTCCACTGTGCAGGAGGAGAGTTGCGAACCAAGTGAACTGCCAGTTGGTGAAGAAGCCGAGATGATGGAATGTGCGGAGGCGGAGGCTGAGACCCCCGCTGAGCCTGAGACTGAGGCGCAAGCTCCTGCCCCGCCCATGGAGTGCCTTGTTTGTATGACCGAGCGCATCCAGGTGAGCTGCGCATATGCCCCTTCCACCCCATCCCCTCATGAAGTGCTCAGTGGCTGCATGTGGTTCCTGATTTCTGGCAGCGCTTGACGCCTCTCTGCAAACAGAGGTGCAAGTGTTGTTTCTGGCACACCATGCATGTGCATGTTCACTCCAAAACGGCAGATACTACCTTTTGCGAGTTTGGTCATAAACGCGTGCTCCCAAGCACTCTTCTTGAATATATTGTGCTTGTTAATGACAGCGTATGGATCTCTCCTTGGTGCACTTGAGTGTTATTCTCTTTGATGTCCTGTCTTCTTCCAGGAATCTGTTACATCTCCCACAGGATTGGCATCCAGGGCGAATTGTATGTACTCCCAATTTTTTGGCAGTTGCTTAAAAGCTTCTGTGTGAGTGCAGGTCGTATGCGTGCCTTGCGGGCATGCATGCATGTGTAGAAAGTGCAGTCGACGTTTGAGGCGCTGCCCCCTTTGCAGAACTCAAGTAACAAGGCGCCAAAAACTATATCTGAGCACAGGAGTTGTTTAAGGCACACATCTGCAAGACACAAAGTCGTATCATGGCTGCCTCGCCAGATGTATCTTGCCCTCCACTGTGGGGCGATTAAGTATTTGAACGGTTTGATATATTCGGTTTTCAAGTGTTTCAGACGTTCCAAATTGTTTTAATATTGTATTTTATTTATATAGATTTGCTACAAGGCTTCCTCTTGTTGGTACATCTTCGTAATGTAGTAGGTGTAAATTGTTCCCAGTCACATACAATGCGGTGGTGTCCATAGGCGGAGATTCCGTTGTCATGAGGTGATGTAGTGTGTAGCTTACTCTTTACACATTCTTTCCCAATGAATAGTTTCGGCCACTCTGACTTTAGCCCTAAATTGTTCCGAACTTGAAAATGTTCTGAAATTGTCTTCGCGCGTTGAGCAATGCTGGACACAATTTGTACTTCTTGTCATTTGTATGGGTTGCTCTTTCGTTTTGAATTCAAAACTTAAACATTGGAAAAAGAAAAAACGTAAATGAATGTGAGTAGCGTTTAGTTTAAAAACCCCAAATTTTTGTCACATTTGCGACCACTTCAGAATCCGCCTTTAGTGCTGCCGACAATATTTAGCCATGTTGAAACAGTTCACGAACCGTATGTAAAGTAAGGTAGTAATGTGCAAGTTATTCTGATGCTTATAGGGCGGGAAATATCACACAGGCAATTTACTGACAATTAGACATGTCCGTGCCAGAGCTTCCGAGGATTGATAGCAGGGTGGGGGGGCAGCAGAGGTTCTGTGACTTCCTAGGGGGGTGCTGACCCCCAGCGCCAAAATCAAGTCTAGGGAAGAGGCGCTCACCCCCAAGGGTAGAATGCAAGTCCTAGGGGGGGGGTCTGAGCACAGCCCCTTGCCTCAGAATAACTCCAGTGTTCAACGAAAAAGTCGGGAATGTTCAAAAATTCGCGCCTGCGGCGCATAATAATATAACATGTGAGGCGATAGCGCGGGGCACTCCCACCCCCACCATCCTTGCGTGACTAGTCCGCGCCCTTGATGGTGGTATCGTGGGACACTCCCGCCCTCCCCACGCGCGCGATGGTGGTATCGTGGGACAATCCCGCCCGCCCCACGCGCGCGATGGTGGTATCGTGGGACACTCCCGCCCGCCCCACGCGCGCGATGGTGGTCTCGTGGGGCACTCCTGCCCGCCCCGCGAGCGTGATGGGGGTATCGTAGGGCACTCCCGTCCCCCGCGAGCGTGATGGTGGTATCACAGGGCACGTATCGTGTGGCACTCCCACCCGACCCGCGCGCGTTTTGGTGGTATCGTGGGGCACTCCCGCTCGCCCCGCGCGCGTTATGGTGGTACCGTGGGGCACTCCCGCCCGCCCCGCAATGTGCGCGAGTGCAAGTTCTAGGGGGGGGGTGCTGACCCCCCAACGGCAAAAAGCAACTCCTAGGGGGGGGTGCTAACCCCCCAAAGGCAAAATGCAAGTTCTAGGGGGGTATTTCTAGAACCTCTGCTGCCGCCCCCGCTATCAATCCTCGGAAGCTCCCAGTCTATCGTATTACAAAATGCTGGTAAGCTAGCGTGCTCTTGGCTGAGAGCCCCTTTATTCAGCTCCACAGCGCCTACCGTACCTTTTCCCAATCAGATTAGGTCACCGCTCAGCAATTATCAATCACAATCTGCCAACTAGATGGGCCTTTCAAGACCGATCAAGAATCATAATTATATTGGCTCTAAATAAATAGCTAGTTGCCTCTTGCCTCTTTTGCTAGCAATTCAGTCACGTATGATGCGGTATGTCTGCTTCCTCCTCCTCCTACGAGCCACGTCAACATCATCGGCAGATGAGCTTATCCAATATACCTTAGGCTGATACTTGATGCCCTTACTGTCCAGCTTACCTTCGATAGGTTCCTCAATGTAACAGCTTGTAGACGTCTTGCCCTTTTCCACTCCATGAGAGATAGTAGCAGAAGCATGGGATTCACTGCAAGGACGATGGTCGACCCTATAAATTTATTCTGACCGCCAAATAAGCGTACCAGCTTCCGCTGCTTCTTGAACGTGGGCCTGTCAGATGGGTGATGGTGGTATCGTGGTACACCGCTCCCGCCCGCCCCGCGCGCGTGATGGTGGTATCGTGGTGGGGCACTCCGTCCCACTCGCGCCCGCTGTGCACGCGAATCGTCGTACGTTCGAGATAGGTGGGACGCTCAGCGCTGCTGACCCCCAAGGACAATACGCAACTCCCGAGGGGGTGGTGGGGTTGCTCACGGTACCCCCGAGAGGTAGAATGCAGATCTAGGGGAGATCGCTCTCACTAGGGGCGGGCTGAATTCGGGTTTCGGGGATTAGGGTTTCGCATCAAATTATCCCCATAATCGTGATCAGCAGGTCTGAAAACGTAAACTAGCACCCTCGCACGGTCAGAAACAAGCACTGAGTACACGGGACATTTTTTACTTGTCGAATTTTGCACACTTATCTTGACGGTTTGAGGCATATATATATATATGTATATATGTCTGTGAGTAACCTGCGGCATCTAAACAGTGACCCGCGCTGTGGCGTATACGGTACCTGGCAAATTTATGAGATACGCAAACTGGGCGCAAAATATGAGCTTTAAATCGTAGAACACGTATCGTAAATTGACTCGTGCAAAGTCTTTTCGACTCTCTTTCCATGATGCGAGTTGGCGATCGTACTTAGCTTTGCACACCTTCTCTCTGTATCCTGACTAGGAGGTGAAATTTTTATTTCATCTGCCCAGGGCACTAAATATAAAGAAGACCAATCTGCAAAGTAAATGATTTCCTATCAGGGAAATGCAGCTTGCTCTGCGCCGTGCCTACTATGCGTCCTATTATATCACCACATTTTGACGCCCTTCGTTTGACAAGGGGAGTCACCGAAACAAGTATCAACCACAAAACACGACCAGGCAGCTCGAGCTGAGTCTTATTGTGCACGTTGTTGCTTCGGCGGGGTACCCGCTATAGAATCGGCAGGGGGCATCTGAATTCCCCCTGTATGTTGGGAACTGGAGGTGCGCGCTCCACTTAGTTTGGATATTTGTATTATTGGTATTTGCGTTACTCTAAGGGAAATTCCCGTGAAGGATAGTTATATATGTGTTTGTTTACCCATACGTACTGCATTTATTATCAAACCTTTAAATGCCTTGATTAAACCCATGCAATATCTCGCTTTTGCTTATACTTCAAATATTTCTTGGTTCACATATATGACTCGCTTCGAATAAGTCTCGAGGGAGGAAATTTGCATTCATTTAAAGCCGGAATACCGTGTAGCACCTCAGAATTTAAACATTTTCGTAGTCGGTCTTCTTGAATTCACTTATATACACGGAAAAAACAAGGAAGTGAGCACACACTTACCGCGTTATCGCTTTCATATCCGTTTCCCCATTATATGATAGCATGTTGTTTTGACAAATATGACCCTAAAATACATCTAACAACCAAGCCATTAAGACTTTGGAATTTTGGACTATTTATCAGAGTCTCCAACTTAGAGTAGTTAGTCTGTGAATATATCGGGGTAATCGCTTTTATATCCTCCTCGAAACATGCCGCGGGCTTGACGCAGTTTGACCCTAAATTATTTGTGTCACACCCCTCGGGAATGTGGAAATTTGGGATTTTGAATGGGTTTCCCTGATTCCTCAACGTAAGTTTAGTCTGCGAACATCTCCGTTAACTGCTCGCGAAAGACGTCCGTGGATGACCTGCGCCCGCCTAGCGATTTCCTTACGCTGCGCCCCTTATTCAGTTCGATCGGGGGGCTTCCGTTGCGCCTGACAATCGGTTCGATTTAGTGCTTCGGGGTTTCGGCCCCCCCCCCGGTTTTTCGGTTGCGCCGACCTTCAATCGGTTTGATTGAGTGCTTAGATTGTGACCCTCAATCGGTAGTTCGATTGCGCGCTTGGTTTATGCCCGTAAATCGGCTTGAACCCTTAAATCGATTTCGCGATTTAGGGCTGCGTTTGTGCGCCGCTCAATCGGCTCGATCGATCGAGTGTCGCGTTTCCGATTGCGCCCCTCAACCTGTTCGATCGATTGAGGGCTTCGGGTGCGCATCAATCGGTTCGATCGATTGAGGGCTTCGATCTCCCGGAATGCGCCTGCGACGACGCGCCTGCATCTGCGGTTGGTTGCGGAGCGCGGCGGCTCCACTGGGATCGCGGACTGGCTCCAATTCTCCGCGGGCATGGACCGAGATAATGCGACAGGGCGGCGTTGCGTCCCCGCTCCTTCGTATGCCCCTTTTCCGCCCCAGCGCCCGTCCTATGTTCCTGTAGCTCAGATGCTTCCTCCTGTCGCGTGTGCCTGCCAGCGCTTCTGCAGAGCCACGCGGCCTTTATGCTCGCAAGGAGAGACAACCGCAAAGTGCGCACATGCGTGTGCTTGGGGCACCTAAAGCGATCATACAACCTTCAAATGCAGTTCAACGAGTTTAAACGCAAGCACCTGCATCCCTGCGCTGGCATAAATCTCACCCTAACATAGCATGGTCAGGAAACACTGGGGAAAGATCCCGCCGAGGACAGTCCCCAGTCGCGCTGTAACCGCCCTTTGGATATAACACTTTAAACAATAAGATCGATCACACAAACCACCACGCACAAGTTCGACTTTGAGACCTTATTTTCCAAGGGCACGCGTTATCGAGCCAGCTGCCTACATGCATGTGTTCGTAACGCAGCATGCATTGCCACACGTGTACGGATAATCACGTGGTGCATGGTGATATAGTCTGTGTATGCAGCGACCTTCGCTCATACTTACACGTATGCGTGTTTCGTGCTGTGAATCGCTTCGTGTGTAGCCTTGTATGCCCCGTCGCGCCGGGACACGCGTCGTGATTATCACGGTCTGATTTGCCAATCGGATGCCTCTGTTGCTTGGCATGAATCGCACAATGCGTGGTGGTAAGCCAGAGTGAATACTGCAATCGATCACACAAACCGTAGAGTTCATCGAATTAAAATTCACGCACCCGCACCCCTGCACACTGCACCCCTGCACAACATCACCCTGTCATAGCACGGTCGGCAAAACTCAGATAAATCCCGCCAGGGACATTCCCCTATCAATTAGACACGACAAAACGATTCTGAACGGTAACAACTGCATCCCTTGAATTCGAAGATATACAACCCGCCTCGCGCTTTGTTACGAATACGTGCGCGCATGAGTGTAAACCGCACTTTTACCTTGGTCCAAACCCGCCCGGCTCGCGCCGCCGAGTTTCACTGACCTCACTTCCGGGACTCGGTATGGTGGTTAAAGGTTATTTGTTGAATAATCAAAGGGAGTAGAACAGATGAAAGCACGCAGCGCGGCCGCCACCGGACAGGTCTGTTGTCTCCCATTGAAAATTTGGAAAATGATGCCTTTAGAGCCGTATAATAGGTGTTCCGAACTATTTAAAATTCAAGTCGAGTGCAAAAAATTACACTTTTGCTGCCATGCGAATAGTAAGAGTGATGGCATGCCATATGATAGAGCCGCAGCAGCAGCAGCAGTCAGCGCAACACTGACTCGTGGCTGCGCTACAACATTAGATACGAAAGACGCACACGTAATCATTATGTGACACACATGCAGCAATTCGATGCCACGCAGACTAGACGTCACTCCTCACAATATTTGAGTACCCCACAAATGGCTCTGGCTTTCTTGAATGAATTTATAATTATCTGCCACTGTAGAATTCGATGGGAATGGTACCCATCATGAAAGCGACACGGATGGAATCGAGAATGACATCGACCGATGAGAAATCGGGGGAAATCATTTCCGAAATGGTGACCGTTAGATCACGCTTAGTTCTGTTCGCTTGCAAGTATTCTGCTGGTTGGAAAGCGCTTCCAAGTCAACGAGGGTAAAAATCAGAGTGCTGCGGGGTCACTTATGATATATTATATGATATATCACACGTGAGAACACAACCGAAAGGTACCGCAAGCACTGATGATAGAACTGGTAACAATCATCCCGGAAGAATTCTTCCAGATGGCATGATCCTCAAAATTCCCGCAAGGGGAAGAACTTGGCGCAATTGGCGCTTCCGAAGTTGATACCTGTCAAATTCGAAAGCAACTACGTCCGCCCATATGTTTTCTAAGAGGCATATGGGCGAAAGAAGCTTTCCACAACAGAAGATTTTCGCTGGGAAGCGTAAAATGTTCCCTTGAGTTGCGCGATCCGAAGCGAAGCGGCTCCGCGGATCCGCCTTGCTTCCGCTTGGGCCCAACCAAACGCCGGTGGCTCGGATATGTTAGACGTCCTAAGAGACGTGTTGCAGGTGCATATGTGGGTATTATGCGAAATATGTTGCAACATGTTGCTCATTACACCTTAAAAAAGGCCGGATCATCATGATCTAGAAGATTTACTCGTCATGATCTAGGAAGGATGCACTCGGTGTCAAAGGGCATTATACGCCCTTGGATGAGGCCTCCATACAAAATAACGGGGGATTTTTAACCTCGCGCACGCTCAGGCAGGCTGACGTACAACCGGACGGGCGAGGCGGAAAAGCACGGGATCCATCAGTTTTTCAGTGGCGCTAATTATAGATTCTTCAACATTAATTATGACTGCGTTTGTGGGGTACTCACAATATTTGTTATTACGAGCGCAATCTATGTTGTCAAACATTCATTCCGAAAACAGAGATTATGTTGTGGGCACACTATGAAGATAGTAGTTTATTGTATTAACTTATTACTCTTTTAGCAGTCTTGCAGTGTGGTGCAGGATTACTAAATAAAAAGCCGACAGTATTAGCGATCACTCACCAGAAATAACTATTCCGACACTTCCATAACTGATTCTGTGTTCATGTGTCACCTGTCATCTGGTAGCTGCATGTCAGTGGCACATCAGTGACACATCCAATGAGATCAAGTCAGATCTTCTATAATTATCTAATCTCTCAGGTCAGTTCTTTTATAATTATCTGATCACTTCTGGGTTTTCACCTGATTCATCATTTAACATCAGTTATGTATATGACCCCCTGATCTGTCATTCCGATGACTGTCATTTGTCATATATTGTAGACTGATCATACTGCTGTCACACTGTCAGACTGTACTGGCATACTGCCATACTGTCACACAACGTCATACTATGTCCCCTAGTGCAACTCGCCCCTTCCTTAGGGTGTGAACCGTCCTCGCGAACATTAACGACCGCTTTAAATTGGAATATCTCACTTATTCCAATTTTTTCGTTTTCGTTTTTTGGTTTAAAATGCTTCCAAAATGATGATGGGTGACCAGAATGTCGTTGGTTCATCGCCGGGTGCCCCGTACGGCCGTGTGTCGCTTGAATTGTATAGGGTTTCCCTACGTATGTACCCGACTTACCCGTGATAGTACGAAACAGATAAAAACTTCGGAGTGTTTTGAGCAATAGTTTGTTATCTGCTTATGAAAGGATACTAAACATGAGCATGAGTGACCAGAATGTCGTTGGTTCATCGCCGGGTGCCCCGTACGGCCGTGTGTCGCTTGAATTGTATAGGGTTTCCCTACGTATGTACCCGACCTACCCGTATATTGGGATGGATACCGCGGATATATCCGATCACAAGTACATGTCATTCGGCTTTGTCCAGCTAAACATGAATGTCTAGTTGTGAAATCACATATGATCGACCATATTTGAGACCATTCGATGTGCATTATGGTGTTAACAAACTACGCTATGGTTAACCCACCGTAAGAAGGCGTTCTTACGGTGGGTTACCCCACCTTGAGCCCAATAGACACTATCCAGACCCAAAAGACCAGAAGGGTAGGCCCTGAAGTGTCCATGGCTGCGAACACGTTCGGGTCCAACCACTCACCCCAGCGTCGCGCTGTGGGGTCCACCCCCGTGTTCAGTCCGATGGACGCCAGCTTGGTCAGGTTCTCCTCGATCTCCTTGAGCTCAGCGTCGGAGTTATCGTCCGGGAGGATGGCGGTAGGTGCCTGCTTCAGCCACTAGTCCTTGATGCCGGAGGGCGCGTGTGATATCGTACTCCGGTTCCGGGTCGTCCGGCCAGGGTGCTGGCTGTATAGCGGCAAGTGCTTGGTCGCGTCGTGACGCGACGGCTTTGATCTTCGCCACCGCTTCTCGCAGGCGTTTCTTGAACTGCGCCGCGAACACGCTATTCGATGAAAACGACATTATGGAATGTCATTTTTCAATTTAATCATAGATAGCTAAATAATTCCAAGGCGTACGAAAATAACGTATTTTCCGACGAGACGTGAGACGCACGTATAAATGCGGGTGCCGATGAGGCTAATAGATACGTACGTATGAGTGCTTATAATAAATTCACAAGCACATGCAAGCATTCAATGTGGTAAACACGATACAAAATATGATGCGGTGACTAATTTCATTTTGAACATGTGTTTTATTAATGTTCAGGACTAGTCGTTAGCACTGCGACCACAATCTACGCGGTATCTGCGTTCATTCCAGGTTCAAGACAGGCATTTGGCACGGCGTGCACTATCTACTCCGCTGGTGCGTCTTCTGCAGGTGCGGGGGGGTCGCTGTCTCCTGGTGCGCCTTCTCCTGCCTCGTCTTCTCCCTCTTCTCCTTCTTCAGGAGGTGCACCAGTTCCGGGTGCCTCGGGTTGCCCAGAATCCGTGCCGGTTTCAGGGGGTTGCTTGTCATCACCGTCGCCATCAATCAACTCGTTGATGTCCGCAGCCACGTCGGCGAGTTGTTTCGCTTGTGCAGTTTTTTTGAGGTTTTCCTCCTCTTTGCGTGCTTCCTCTTTGAGCTTCGCAGTTTCGTCGAGTGACATGCATTCCATATCGCCGTCAGGCTCGTCGGCAATGTTCCCCAGCCGCTGACTGGCTGCTTGCACCATGTCGTCGTCGGAGTCGAACGCGACAGCGTTCAGGCCGCACCGGAGAGCTGCCAGTGTGGCCGTCGCGATCCCACACCCCGCATCCAAGATCCAGTTGGGTGACGAATCGTTGTGTAACCGGGCGAAAGGTGCGGGTCCCATCATGTGGCAGTTGATGAGCTCCATTAGCAGGTGCTGGGGCTTCTGGTGAGCGCATACCACTTTCCCATTGTCTCGGAAGGGTTGCTTGACGACAGAAAACCCCTCCAAGCAATTCGCCCTCGACCTCGCCTCCGCATCCTTCGTCTCAAAGTCGAAGTCGCACATCCATGATTTGCGAGTGGATTTTCCCCCGGACTCCACGTCCGCCATTTGGAACCCGATGAATTCCTGAAAGTTTGCCTAAACTGCTCATTAGCTTAATGAGCAGTTTCCCTTCTTTTTATAGAATTCCCTTGAAGTATAAATGTTTGTGCATATTACTGAAATTTTGCCCCAACTGCTCATTAAGCTAATGAGCAGTTTTTCTTCTTTTTTATAGAATTCCCTTAGGGCCTGAACTTTTACAGTAGTGTTCCAAGCCCTGAAAATTCACATAAGGCCCTGAAAAGTCGTTATCAGGCCCTGGATATGGTTTTCAGGGCCTGAAAATGACTTTTCAGGGCCTGAAAATGACTTTTCAGGGCCTGAAAATGACTTTTCAGGGCCTGAAAATGGTTTTCAGGCCCTGGAATGAGTTTTCAGGGCCTGAAAATGGTTTTCAGGGCCTGAAAATGAGTTTTCAGGACCTCAGGCCCTGAAAATGGTTTTCAGGCCCTGAAAATGACTTTTCAGGGCCTGAAGATGGTTTTCAGGCCCTGAAAATGACTTTTCAGGGCCTGAAGATGGTTTTCAGGCCCTGAAAATGACTTTTCAGGGCCTAAAAATGGTTTTCAGGCCTTGAAAACGAGTTTTCAGGACCTCAGGCCCTGGAAATGGTTTTCAGGCCTTGAAAACGAGTTTTCAGGACCTCAGGCCCTGAAAATGGTTTTCAGGCCCTGAAATTGACTTTTCAGGGCCTGAAAATGGTTTTCAGGCCTTGAAACGCGAGTTTTCAGGGCCTGAAAATGGTTTTCAGGCCTTGAAAACGACTTTTTAGGGCCTACGACTTTTCAGGGCCTGAAAATGCTCGTGCCCCGAAACGGCATTCTTCATTGCAAGTTATGCATGCGCCTCTCTCCCTCCCTACTCATCTTATCCATTATTAAGTGTACTCAGGCAAGTGACGGGCATTCCTCCCAAGTAGACAACCCTCTGGAAGGGTATTCAACCTATAATTGCCGCTTAACACCGCTACTCAACCCCCTTGCTTTCCACGGTGTGTGGCTAAGGATTGAATCAAGAAAGTTGCCTCCTTGCTTGGAATGCCCATGGCCCGCCACAAGAAGGGATCCACACAAATTTTGGGCTACCAACCCGATACCTTTGTGTAGTCGGGGACTTGCCCACACTCTCCTTGCCACGGTCACATTTCTGAAACACGTGTTTACTTGTATCACCAACAATCCTACCCCAAAATATTGCATGCCCCACACACCTTTACATTTATATACATGCCTTATTACTTACATTGCCGCCCGCCAACCTAAGCGCATCTCTCTAATCATTTGCAAGATTGCAACCTACGTTCTACCATGGACGAATTTTTCACTTCTTCGTGGCTAATTCCTATGGCAACAACATTCTTGTCGGCTACTAATCAGATCATGTGGGTTAACAACAACGGCGATGTCCACGCTCCCTCGATGGCTTCGCTGGTCATGTCGCGGCATGCTCTATTGCTCCAGTCGCTCCTGCTGCTCACGCTCACCACACACACACCACACCAAACCACACATGCGCCCGGCATGTGCGCCCCCTGCTCAGTTCCATGCGCCCGACAAGGCGCCCCCCCCAGCTTAGTTTCATGCGCCCGGCAGGCGCGCCAAGCTCGGTTCCATGCGCCCGGCTGGCGCCCCCCTAGATGCGTGTGTGTCCACCATCAATGCCCCCCCCACATGCGTGTGTCTTCACAGTGCCCCCCAAATGCGTGTGTGTCCACGGTGCCCCCCCACATGC
>LGRX02029085.1:0-17523 GCA_001247695.2 Cymbomonas tetramitiformis | reverse complement strand
TCCGCACAGACTGATCTTGCCTCTTACTCTTAACCCTCCAAGGCAGCAGCACCCGAGATAATCTCGATAAGCTCTGTTGTGATAGCAGCTTGGCGAGACCTGTGTACAAGCCAAACATCAGTCTTACTACTGATTGACTTACTACTTTGTGACTTCTATGTCAATACTCTTTAGGTGAAAAGGAGGACAGAATAAAAAAGTGTTTTAAAAGACGCTGTCCCTCGTGAAATGTTGAAACTCTGGGTGCTGAAAATCCAGGATAGAATAAATTTGCGTGCTAAGACAAACGAAACGTGTTTTCGAGTTCGTTGTTGCGGGGGATAAATGCGTGCAAAAAGTTATTATCATGAAACCTGTGAGATCAGATGCATACAGAATCACTGACACTGTGGAAAAGTGACTGTAAAGTCAGACAAACAAAGCTGCATAGTTGGGACGTTTCCCCCTCAAATATACCGAACCATACAAAAATAAAGAAAGACTCAACTAACGCCACACAAATGAACCGGTTCAAACCAAGTTAGCTTGGCAGGTACACTTCCCGAGAACAGATTCTATGCAATGCCCGACGAAAATAACGGTTGTTCAGGAACTGAGAATACCTGTTGTATGTGAGGGTAAGCTTATCCAACATTTCGCCAGCGTTCTTTGTGGAGCTATCCATAGCGGACATACGAGAGCCCAATTCGCTGGCGTAGTTCTCGAGCATACCGACGTACAGATTCTTCAAAAAAAAACAGAAAACGAGTCAATACAAAACATGATGGCCAGCATTGCAAGGGATTCCGAGCACCTCGAACCTCCTGGCGAGACAATAAGTTCCGTTCCTCAAGTTGAACTGACACCTCAAGTTTCAGAAATTTGAAGTGGGAGAGCAGCCGTGGGGGGGCATCCGCAACGATATACCGTGGCAAGTTGGAACTCGGCAAGATCGGTGAGCAACGGTGCACGGTCCTCCTCCTCGATCTCGTACTCGTTCATAAAACCTTCAGCCTCTGCGCGCTTCTCCAACACCTGATATGACACAATTCGCACGAGATTTCACGACCACTCAGCCTGACACCCCAAAACGTTTTCTCTCCTGACGCATTAACTTGCTTGTTGATCGGAAGAAATACTCTTGCCTTTCCGAAGTCAGGCACACCCAACACAAAGGAGCCTTAGATGTGCTCCATATTTCAGTTAACTTCACATAAACAGGCAGAAGAGGAAACACACACCTAGGACTTTCAGCACTCATATACTCAAGCTGTTTGCGAAGCCGGAAACAGTGCCCAAAGCAACGTGAAAACCACTACACGGTATGCGTGTTTACCTCGGCGGAAAGAGTAGTGGACATGGTCGGGATAAAAGATATTGCCGACTTGAACTTGTTAAAAACGACACGAGTTGCATCGGTATCAATCTTGAGAAGCTCGTCTGCAATCAGGGAAGCCTGTGCGCGGAACATTCGTTCGTTTCTCAAAAGTTGAAAGACTACCACATATTGTTCCCATGCGATCAACCTCGAAACTCCGTTCGACAGCAGTTGGCTGCACTGCCTCAAGTTTCAATCATAAAATAGCACACCAAACTGTTGTAGACTGGAACAACTGCTGCAGGCAGGGAGGTAGTGACAGGAGAACCCCAAACGCACCCCAGAGAAGGTAACACCAGACTTGGTGGCATCCACAACAAGAGTCTTGAGACCATCGCCAAGCTCCTTCTTAAGAAGTGCGTTGCCCTTGTCACCGATAATTGCAAACTTAAACTCCTTCTCGCCTGTAGAGGCCAGCTTGATATGAGGCGCATACAGGTAACCGAACGTAAAGAATATCCATATGGACGGCAGTAAGTAGCAGAAACTTGAAACTAGTACCTTCGCCAAGGCTGCTAACCACAGAGTTAATCGCACGGAACTGTTTCGCGGCGTTGGTATTCACGCCACCGCAAAGGCCGCGATCAGAAGACACGCACACAGTTAAGTTGTTGGGAACATCAACACCTGGCAGACACGACGTCTATATCAGCGCACCTTACCAAAAATAATAATATGTAGACACGTAAACACGCAATCAGGTGGTCAGCTTGGAGGATCATCTAAAAAAGTTCAGACATACGCCAGGCTTGCTATGTAGGGTTATCTGCAAAGTGCTAACGTGAACCTTGAAAACAAACTACAAGTTTGCACAGCTCACATCGATCTAGTTTCCGAGTAAAAAACGGGACAACAAGCAGTTAACGTGATCATACCACCCCCCTAGTTGGGCAGCGACATGCAAATACCTGGGGTGTCGCCAAGGAGCTTCGTCATGGGTTGCCAGATGCCTTGTGCTGCTTCAGCCTTTGCTTGTGCACCTCGCAACCTCGAGGCAGCAACCATCTTCATGGCAGCAGTAATCTTGGAAATGTTTTTCACGGACTTCATGCGCTGCTGGACTGTTCCGTAGGCAATCAAAAGCTATCCTTAGACAAGTGACAGGCGCCGGTAAAACACTGCCTTGGATTCTTTACAACGAAATTTTATCTCGGGTTCAGCTGATGTAACACTCTCACTCAAAGCAGTAGAGCGGACATATTGGTATTTTGCGAGAGCCAAACGGCTTTTTTGAGGAATGGGATCCGAGAACAAGACATCAGCGCAAGCGTTCACAGCAGCAAAGTGACTCACGAATTTGGCGAGAAGCGTGACGAACACCGAAAGGAGCAAGGAACCTGCATACAAAAAAGATGTCAGAGCCTCCAACGTTGGCAACCAACTGTCTGTGCGGAAAACTCCTTTCTCGACCCAGGCGAACTCACCCTTCTTCCGCAACTCCCTGCAGAGCGAAATTTTCTGTTGGCAGGGTGTTCTGCACTGAGGCAGACACCCGCATTTGCCTTGCAATGCTCGCAGCGCGTCTCATGATTATTACACTGCGAGGATGTGAAAATGATGGCCCGTTTAAAACAAAACTGAGGTAGCCGCTGCAGCGGTAGTTGGGGAGGGGCTGACTTCACGTGCAGATTTGCATCGGGAGGAAAATTCTGCTCCTCGCATCGAACCGGAAAAATCTCGCGTTCCGTTGCGTTCGCGTAGTTGCATGATTTTTCATTATGAATAATGAAATATGATCATGGAGATGCAGATGGTCGATTCATGATACATGATCAAGAATGCCGATTGGACGCGTCGGCGCGACGGCGTTTGGACGCGCCACCCACGCCATGGGGGTTTGACGCCGCGCCGGCGCTTTGGCGCGGGGTAAAAAATTCAGCGCCGCGCCAGCGTTTCGGCGCGCTGGCGCCACCTCTTAGAACCCGCGCCGCGCTGGCGCCTGGCACGATACGCTACGATGTCGCGCCACGCTGCAATCTGGCGGGAGACCATGGAATCTCAAAGAACTCAAACTAACGTGCGCAGCTCAAAAGGCATTTGTGTTAGATATATAGTTATGCTGAATATATGTTGGATATACCCCTAAGACCCGGGATATGATAGTTTTCTCAGAAATGTAATCAAGTTGATACGTTAACCCGTTATATGGGCATAAACAGTTAGGGTTCTGGTTCGGGTGACAGTCACAAACACTACTACGGGAAGAGTCACATAATCAGGCGGTGTGACTATTCCAGCACACCACCAAGTGTGGTGACCGGGCAGCCGAAGCTGTAACCCTTGAACAAACGCACCATCTAGAGCGGTGGAAACTGAGTTCTAGGGGAAGGCCTGTCCTTTCTGGCAGGGCTGTTCCCAGTCAAGAGTTGAAAATCTGAAACCGGCCCGTCAACGGACCCCTCTGCACATACAGCTACGGTCAAATTCACTGTGCGCGAGCGGCATGATGTACTTCCAGGGCATATATCTTACCGTGGCGGGCCGGCCCGGGGCCGTAGCGTGTCACGCCGGGCCGAAAGCGGGCCGGGATTGGATCAGGCTGCGGGCCGTAGACGAACGGTGAAAATCTCAAAAATTACGTAAAATTTTCGATTTTCGTGATATTCACATACTTTAAATTCAAAAAATTCGTCTGCGGCGGGCAAATTTCGAGACTGGCCGGGCTGGCCGAAACCGAGCCTGAAAATTTTGCAATTGCGGGCCGCGAAATAATTTGGAAGATATATGCTCTGTGTACTTCCTAGCCACTAGTTGGCGGTTGCACTGCCGTGCCAGCCCGCGGCACAGTCATAGTGCCGTAAATTGAAGTTGCCGATGCCGTGATTGAATCATTCGTGGAGTCACAGAAGAAATCTGAAAAGTCTCGATCGCCGTGTGAGGGACCTCCCCCCTCCTCTTCGCCTGTAGTAGGTCCCGGTGAATAATCCGGTGACGGTGGAGCATCCCAGAGCAGCGGTGGAGGGGGCGGGTGTACCGGGACATAAAGCCCAATGTTCGCATTATGAAGCCCCTGCCGAGCACGGTGCCGGCCGTGCCGGCGCGGTGGAATAGCAGCCGGTGCCGCAGTGCCTAAATTTGCCTCGTAGCATGCCAAGGCCGTAAAAGGTAACGGAGATGTGCTGTCGGTTGCCTCAGCAGCACCACCGACCTCCAGGTCGGTGTGGCCCGGTGCGCATGCCTCGCCAAGAGTCGCAGCGGAGAGTGGCGCCGCGGTGCGTGGCGCAAACACAGAAGAGTGCACACACCGTCACAACAATTGCCGAAGAGCGGCCAAACCCCCAAGGCGGTGTACCGCATCCTTGACGAAGTGCTGGAGGCTGCCGAACTGCATCCTCACTGTCAGCCGGGTCACACCCAGCAGCAGACTCGTCCACATCGCTGTCGTAAGAGTCGGTCTCCGACTCGGCGTGCATATACCGCATCGCCAATGCTTTGCCCTCCGCCGTAACGGAGAGCCCCCCATCTGCGCGATCCTGTCCGCAAACCAGAGGTCGGGCTCGTGTGCATGCATGGGGTCCACCGGCAGCACGACCCCGTCGTCGGACGCATCCGACTCGTCAGGGTAACCATGCGTGATTGCCGCCGGCGGTGGTGCCGGCGGTGCGTCCTCGCGGACATGCGTGCAAGCGGCAGCCGAGATCCCGCTTGCCACACCACCTACTGTGAAGCCCCCCATGTGGGTGACAGGCTGGCAATAGGGTAGGAAGTCCTGCAACGCACCATTCTCCCGCTCCGGCTCGAGCCCGAAGGCACACGCCGAAACGCCGTCGAGCATCTCCGGCTTGCCCCCCGCCAGAAGGCAGAGCGCGTCGAATCTCTCGCCGTCGTGCTCGTCCATCGCCGCCTGGAACTGCTCCGCCAGTAAGTCGTTCTCGATGTCACCGAGGGAGAAGTTGTGGAAGCTTCCCCCAGCACCGTGCTTGCCGCCATTCGGGCAGTCGCGGTGCCAGTGGCGCGCGTCGTCCTTCTTGCATATAGAATTTCCGCAAAACGGGACGAAGTCGCCGCTGCCCTTGTGAAAGGCAACGCGCTTCTTCCCATGCGACTGCGACCAGTTTCCCCCAGCCGGGAGGTCACCAGCTGCAAACCGTACACCGGAGCCGCCTCCCCCGTTGCCGATTTTGTTCTTGTCCGCCCGCGGGGTAAACCCCTTGCCGTTGACCTTGTCCGTCAAGATCTTCATCTGCCGCTTCACGTCGAGGATGATGGCCGTGAGGTCGGACAGCTGCGAGCCGTCACCGCCAGTGGCCACGGCCGCTGCGGACAGGGTGGCAGTGTGCGTACCGGCCTGGACGTGCCGAGCGTGGAGTGTTCGCGTGTCTCGCAGCCTCCGAATCACAAATTGTGGACAGTGCGCGTCGGCGATTCGCCATGCTAGCGGTGGCTCGAGTGGAGGCAACCATGATGAAAAGGACTGAAGGGGCGGAGTAGGGCAATGAAACGTGAGAGATGCGGTAGTCGTGGGCGGCCAAGAAACATGCGGGTCGTCGATACAGCAGCCGTGAGAGATCGAATAATTCCGGGAAGTCGTGTGGAGGAGGCGGCCGATACGCAACGGTGTGGGGTCCAACCAGAAGACGTAGACCCGACCAACGTTAAATCTCGTAAGAAAAAAACCTCTACTAAGCGCTGCGGCGTGCCGTAAATCAATTCATAAAATTTTAGGCCATACCCGTGACTGCCGGTACTCTCACGCGCGGAGTGCCTCACTCCATCCCACGCGTCCGAGCTTAGCCACTCATCGTGGCAATCTCGCAGTGGCTAAATAAAGCGTAAGTGGGGCCAAACCTGTTAGATATATAGTTCTGCTGAATATATCTAAATAGTTGTTATAAACCCTGAGTTGAGGGATTCGGAATCAGAACGATAAGAAGTGATCAATAAAACGGAGGTAAACATAAATACCTAACGGGTGTTTCACGTCTGCCGGTGACGGTCATTCAGCCTACTATAGGAAGTGACATGTGACAGTTTCGGGTGTCACAGTGTCAAATCCAGCAATTTGTAGCAACGAGTTTCAGGGAGAATAAGATATTATATATATTATATCGCGGTCGAACTGAACACAAAAACGCAGAGGCGGACGAGTCATTGTTTTTGCTAATAAGATGGGATAATAAAAATAACTTTGGTGTTTTATTATCACGGAACGGCAACAGGAGCAAGCTGACGTGGCACCTCGGGTCAAGGGGTGATCAGAGAAAGTGTGACTGCCCCCCACCTTATGGTGGGGCGGGGCTGAAAGTCTCATCTCACATCACACCACCTCACCCCGAAGGCGTGAGGTGCCACAACAGGGCAGGAAAGCTTGCATCCCAAACCTAAACCCTAGGCAAAATAGGCAGCAGTTACAGGCCCAACGGGACCTTTTGCAGTCCAACTAGAGGTGGATCCCCACATGGGCGTTGGCCCGAAACTACTGTACTAGCTAGAGGTGTTCACCGGAGATGTCTGTCTAAAATCTACTGTTGCACACCACCAGACCTTGATGTGTCCGGTGGCAGGTCGATTGCGGCATCGGCGACGGGCTGCGACCCCATGCAAGGCGGTACCCAGATCGGCCCCTGCGATACCAACCAATTCCCGTGCGCGGCCATGGCGTAATGTGGCCAAGCACCACCAGAGTCAAGTGGCAGAGGGGGAGGAGTGTGGGAAATGCGGAGAGGGGCTCGAGCACAAGGGTGTCGAACGCACGAGGAAGTGGGGGTCCCACATGGTTATTGGACGGGTGATGACCCCTACGTTCTTCCAGGTGGCGGATGCTATAAGGATGACTTTTCGGATGTCGTTATCATAGCTATAGACAGTGCACCCAGTGATACTCAACCAGCCTTTGACTGGAGGCCTACACAGAAAAAGATTGCCAGATGGTTCCTCAATGTCCTTCCTAAGTCCGGAGTCACGGAGAAGAGGCTAGAATACACAGGAGTCAGCCCTGATATTTGGAATGAAGTTATGAACGAAAGCGACAAAGTACTTCCTTCTTCGCTTTGCCCATGGCCCACTCAAGACCCTCCCTATCATCAGAGTGATGCTGAGAATTATTATTATGGTGGTCACCATGGCACGACAATAACCAACGCAAATTCCAAGCCCTTCATAAGCACCGTGAAATGGCCCAAAGTACTTACACTCATGGGATACCGCCCTCCTCTTTTTGGTACTGTCCTCAACACGATAGGTGTTCCCCGTGGCAAGATTAAACCTCTCCTTAAAAAACTTTCAAGAATCTGTAGGCAACACACCAAAAATAGGCGAGACGTGTTTCTGTTAAACACCACCACCACCTTAAACACTGACCCGCATATAGTTAACATCTCGAGCAGTGAGACCATGACAGAAACAGAAGCTGTGCAGCAATCAAACGACTTTCTTCAAACCCTTCTGCAGTAATCTTCAAAAGTCTTGCAATATAAGATGATTCCCCGTCCCCTAGGGGAGGGGCTCCTCCTCCCTCCCTCCCCCACCCTCCCCTCTCCCCCGCCCACCCTCAACCCTCTCAACGTCTCCAATACCCCCTTAATTCTTCGACTCCCTCCCCACCGCTCATTCCGCCCACCCCTCCACTCACCCGGCCATGGTCGGCCTCTCCTCCATCTTCTAGAGTTTTTTGCTTAGCACCTAGCTTTTTCTCTAGATGTCACCCTGCTGAAAAGTGGGCTGAGCCCCTTTGTGGGCGCGCTATAATAGCAGAGGGAGTAGCCCCTGGTGTTTTCACTAGCCTGCTTCGCAGGGATACCGCACTCTCAGGACTTTGTCCCCTTTGCTAGCGTAAATGTTTTATTATTATTATTGGGGGTGGGAGACGAAAGGCGCTCCCAAGCACCACCACATCGTAGCGAGGTAGCACACAACGCGAAGGCGAGGAATGCGGTAAGGTGCTCTCGTAGGAGTCAAAGCACTCGTTGTCGATGGTGGTGATGGACTCGACTTTGGTGTCTGGTGCATGAGCACCACCAAACACCACCAGACCACAATGAACGGTAAAATGCTGTTGACGCAGTTGGAGAGACGCCAACGCCGAACGAACAGCGGCCATGCGCGCATGCTGGCGGTCAGTAGACATGGCCGCTGACCGCTGGCTGCAGAATTCCGCGAACGAAGAGTTAGGGTCCCCAAGTGATGAGATAACTTTCTGAAAAATGAACCAAATCCAGCGATGGAAGAGTCAATTTGGGGTGGATTTCGACGAGGAAGACGGTGATGACGTCAAAAACGCCGCACGGTAAGCCAGATTTCCGGCAGTTCAGCCGCTGCTGGCAGAGCGCAAAGTAAAATTGGATAAAATTGTCGAGGACAAAGGTGAGAAAAATAGAGAGCGCCTGTGCTGCCCGGAATCCGGATTGTTCGACGGAAATAAAAGTTGTCACGGCCGCGATCGCTAACGGTGGCCGATGTCGGAGTACTAAGGCTCGTGCCGGGACGAAGCTTGCGCTTGACGTCAATTCCCTACGGTCCTGGAAAACGTTAGTATGCTGCTAACGACATGCTAAACGCGTGCCATGGACATGCTATGACATGCTAACGCCAGATAGGAGGTGTTAGCATGCGTGCTAACTAACGGCATGCTAAAGCCCCATAGGCATGTTAGCATGTCCATGCTAAAGGCATGCTAACGCCACTGCGCCTTAAGCATGTGTTCGCGCCAACTGGAGGGATAGTGAGTGGTGAGGCATGTGGGGGTGCGTAGATCGCCAGGATCGTGTTATATGGTGATTAGAAGGGCAGGGGAAGGATATGCCACGGAGTATGATGCGATTCGGGTCAGTTGATAAGCGAGCGGAATTCCTCGGAAAGGTAGGAACGTTAGTATGTCGCTAGCATGTCCTTATTAGGACGCCGATAGCACGTCAGCGTTAGCATGTCATTATCACACGTCAGACATGCTAAAGGCATGCTAACGCCACTGCGCCTTAAGCATGTGTTCGCGCCAACTGGAGGGATAGTGAGTGGTGAGGCATGTGGGGGTGCGTAGATCGTCAGGAACATGTCATATGGTGATTAGAAGGGCAGGGGAAGGATATGCCACGGAGTATGATGCGATTCGGGTCAGTTGGTAAGCGAGCGGAATTCCTCGGAATCACGTTCCGCGTTTTTAAATTAGTTTTTATTTTGGAGGTGTGGGCGATAGGCTCATCCCGATGCCCTTTTCGGGCGCCCTTCGCCACCTTCTTCCCCCCTTGTTTTCGAGGGGATTCCTCCTCGTCCTCCGTCTCACAAATATCGTCAGAATCGTCGTAATACCCAAGTGGGTAGTCCGATTCATCTTTCCTCTTCACTACTGTCAAAAGCATCAAACTGTCGCTGACCAGAGCCCATATAATCAGGCGTAGGATGGTGGTGGTGATGAGAGTGAACTTCGCGACGCACAGGAGGGGCCTGTGCGTGCGCGCTACTCGCCCTAGGGGTGCTAGGCGAGGGCCTAGTGGTAGTAACCTGGCAGGAAATAGATCTCGAACTCAAAAGAACCACGCTGTCGCCAACACCCTTCTCACAGAAAGAAACATCGGGAATCCTAGAATCCACGGCGGTCACAGGCTCAACGCCCTGAGCATCACCTATCATAGTGCCACTGTCTGAAACAACAATCTGCAAAACAATTGGTGGAGAAATTGCCGGTGAATCTGCCAAGAATCCAAAGGTCCGAAAATGCGAAAGAGCGCGCTCCATAGAGCGAATGAGGCCAACCGTGCGCGCGCGGTTGAGCGAATCCAAACTCAGCAGCTTGCCATCAATAGTTGCTAAAAGAGCCGAGAGCTCCTCACTCGAACAAATCCGCTGTGATTCCATCAAAGAAAATGAGATCTAATAATGAAATAACGTAACAAAAATTGTAGGAGTCCACCTCGTCGTAACTGCCCAAAGCCGAAACTACAGTAAGAGTCAACCAATAAGAAAACAGAGATTTCGGGGTCAGCCCCCTCCCCCCCAGCTTCGGTACCTAAGAGAGCCGACGAAATAAGAGAAAACCGCTTATTTTGCCAGCTAGCTTTTCTCATTCTTAAGAGTGAAAAATCAGTTTTCCCGTATTGGATTCGCAGCACATCCTCACTTCGAAAAAACCGCCCACTACCGTGATGGACGACGCGACACGTTCACAATTGCGGTAAGTTATTAGTGATGTTAGGGAAGGTCTACTTGCACAAGATGACTTTTCTAACATCAAAGTCGTACTTATTTTGCTATATTTTAAGAAAATGTCCTGGGGTCTAGCCAGCCTCCATATTTCTTATTTTTGCCAATCTCTTAACTTTTAAAACCAGCCAGCTTTTCTCCTAAACTTGTGACCCCCCCCCAAAAAAAAGCTGGCTGGTTTCTTAACGTAGCTTTCTCTTATTGGTTGACTCTTACTGTAACTGCTTCCAGAAAATCGTAGAAACCAAATCTGAGCGCGCCACAAGGCGTGGACGCACCCTCTCGAAAGAGGTAACGACAAATAATAAAATTTCTACGCCAAAATCACAACACGCACGCGTGGAGTGGGACCAACTTAAGGAATGTGTATATCTCACCCATGTTACCGCGTTCGTGTGATGTGACCAATACAGTAAGAGTCAACCAATAAGAAAACAGAGATTTCGGGGTCAGCCAGCTTTTCTCCTAAACTTGTGACCCCCCCCAGCTTCGGTACCTAAGAGAGCCGACGAAATAAGAGAAAACCGCTTATTTTGCCAGCTAGCTTTTCTCATCCTTAAGAGTGAAAAATCAGTTTTCTCGTATTGGATTCGCAGCACATCCCCACTTCGAAAAAACCGCCCACTACCGTGATGGACGACGCGACACGTTCACAATTGCGGTAACTTATTAGTGATGTTAGGGAAGGTCTACTCGCACAAGATGACTTTTCTAACATCAAAGCCGTACTTATTTTGCTATATTTTAAGAAAATCTCCTGGGGTCTAGCAAGCCTCCATATTTCTTATTTTTGCCAATCTCTTAACTTTTAAAACCAGCCAGCTTTTCTCCTAAACTTGTGACCCCCCCCCCACCCAAAAAGCTGGCTGGTTTCTTAACGTAGCTTTCTCTTATTGGTTGACTCTTACTGTATACACTATCCAAGTCGTATTTCGACCCGAATATGATTGATATACATGCATACCTTGAGATATATCACGTCTATGGTGGAAAAGGATCGACATACGATTGACCAAAAAATATGGAAGAGACACCCCGGTTTTGAAGCTTTAAAAAGCGTAGCCGTTCAAAATTTGGTTGGGGCATGCTATAAATGCATTAGCTAGGAGTATATATGATGGATTCTCGTCAAACCACGCACCGCACTACTTAATATAGGTCCCATGTGGAAAGTATTCCTTGGTGTTGACTTGTAGAAAGCTCGTGGGGCGCCCAAATAAATTATTGAAAAAGTGATCCTTGTGGGAGGATCTAGAGCGTTCTAGGTCCTCCCACAAGGATCTCGGGATAGTAGCCACAAAACCTGCTAGAAACAGTAAATAAAGGCAGTGGGGACCCGAGAGCCGACGGAACAAACGGATCACTAGACTCGTATAGATGGACATAAATACTGAGTCTAGGTCACTACAGTAATCACTCACCGTTAAGGAAACTCGACGATAAGAAAGTAGCCGTTTCAAATTCCTCTTGGCCGCCCAGGACTTCCGCATTTTCACGCCATCTTTGCCTCACTCCACCCCTACAGTCTACTTCATCATGGTTGCATCCACTAGATCTACGGCTACCCTACAAATTATTGCCCCATTCATCCGTGTGGATTTGCATATGGACAGCGTATGGACATCGCAAGGACCCATATGGACAACCGTATGGACGGTCTGGACAGATTTCTGGCGAAACCTTGATGCATATGTAAGAACCATACGGACGACGCGTAATTGTGGTGTCCATATGAAAATGTCCCATGGACACCGTAAGGATTTCGTAAGGACACCGTATGGACGGCCGTATGGACACCGTATGGACACCGTATGGACAGAACACATGTCCACATGGTGTCCATACGCATGGACAGAGGCACTATCCAACCGCACGACAGCGCAGGGACACCGTATGGAAACCCGTATGGATAGCATATGGACGTCGTAACCGGACGTGCGGACAACGTATGGACTACCGTAAGGACAGCGTATGGATAGCGTATGAACATCACAGTCGCACGTGCGGACACCGTATGTAATGCCGCAAGGACGGCATATGGACGGCGCATGGACATCGTAAACGTGCGTGCGGACGGCATATGGACTCCCATAAGGACAGCGTATGGACGTCTCATGGACATCGTAACCGGACGTGCGGACAACGTATGGACCACCGTAAGGACAGCGTATGGATAGCGCATGGACCTCATAATCGCACGTGCGGACACCGTATGTAATCCCGTAAGGACGGCATATGGACGACGCATGGACATCGTAAACGTGCGTGCGGACGGTATATGGACTCCCATATGGATGACGTATGGAGGACGCATGGACATCATAATCGCACGTACGGACATCGTATGGACCACCGTAAGGACAGCGTATGGATAGCGCATGGACATTATAATCGCACGTGCGGACACCGTATGTAAATCCGTAAGGATAGCATATGGACGACGCATGGACATCGTAAACGTGCGTGCGGATGGCATATGTACTCCCATATGGACAACGTATGGACGACGCATGTACATCATAATCACACGTACGGACACCGTGTGGACTACCATATGGACATCGTAAACGTGCGTGCGGACGGCATATGGACACCCATAAGGACGGTCAATAATAGATCGTCCACACGCATGGACATCGGTGTCCGTACGTGTGGATAGCTTGTGTTTATAGATATCAATGCGTATGGACGATGCAGTCCACGCGTACGGACATCGGTGTCCGTGCGCGTGGATAGCTTGTGATACACAAAATATTTACAAGGTACAGGGATACACAAAATATTTACAAAATGTTTACAAAATGTTTTCTAGCCTAGCTTCTCGGCTTCTTTGCTGGCTTTTCACCTTCTTCCTTTTTTCTGTCAACTTTTCTCTTTGGAATTTGGAATTTGGAATTGGGAGCGGAACCGCCCTTAACCTTCTCATCCTTCTTCCCATCCTTCTTGTCCTCCTCATCCTCCTCAGAGTTGGTTTGCTCCTCGTCCTCGTCCTTCTTGTCGACGCCCTCGCCCCTCTCCTCATCCTCCACAGTCTCTCCGTCATTAGCAGCGGCGGGATCCTCGACAGCCTCAACAACAGCATCATTAGCATCACCATCGGCCGCGTTCTCCTCTTCAACTTCCGATTCTTGTGCATCTTGCTTCTGACACCCCCGCACGGCCTGGAACCAGTGACGGCTCGTTCCTCTCGTATGGAACTGCAAGTGAATGCAACCTAAGTAAGTGCATTAAGAGCAACGACAACAATTGACAAGCTAAATACCACTAGAACAATACAAGCAAACACACCGTGACGGGGGGGTATCCACGGTCCCGTTCCGATACCTCAGCAGGCTCCAACTTCAGGCCGGCCAGTTTTCTCGCTGTCAGCCTCTCGGGATACAGCTTCTCCGTGTTGGCGTGCCTCAAGTAGGCCTTGTGTATCCTGCGTACATAAACCACTTGTTAGACGGCGTCCTTACGTATGTACACCGTCTTCCACCCGTATGGACGGCACAATAAATGGTGTCCACGCGTATGGACAGCAAAACAACACCACGCACACATGTACACATGGACGTTCGCGTAAGTGCAAAAGGTAAAAATGTGAACGTTGCAGGGGAAGGCAGGGAGGGAGGGAGGACTTGCCAGATAACATTTTTTCTTACTATAACTGACTGGAGGTTGTGCTCCAGCATCTCCATCGTTTTATTAGCCGTCCCGGTGCGGAGTTGCTCGGCACTCACGAGCTCGTCCACCATCGACATGTGGTGGGAAAGAATCCGCTCCACGGGGTAAACCTCCCCCTTATCTGGGAGGTGAACGACGAATTCAACGTACAGCTCGTAGGTATCTTTGGGCAAAATCATTGGTTTCTCGTTCAATGAATTTCCCGGCCCGATGGCGGCGACGGTAGCCCGACCAATGACAAGGTTCGGGAGGCCAGATTTGGTGGCCTTTCCGGTGTCGTAACCGGTACCGATACGACCCACGTCCGCCTGGGGGGTGGCGAAGACGTCCACCTGGTCCCCTACGGCCAAGGGGCCCCCGAGGTTGGGGGAGTGCTTCTCTGCCTGCGGGACCGGCTCTTCGGGGACCGTCTGTTGAGGCGCTTCCACCTGGACACCGTGCGGACGACGTGTGGACTAAGTCGTTCGTACGGGCGACACACGCGTGGAAACATATAAGAAAAACAGTGAAGAACTGGCGCTCACTGGCCAAAACGTACACCCCTGTGGACAACGTGCAAACTACGTGGTTCATAAGGGTGGAAACAATCAAGCGGCACAAGTTGAAAAAAGGTTCACATAACCACGAGCTTGGACACCGTTGCACAACGTGTGGACACCGGCGCTCACAGGCGGAAGAGCACAAAAGTTACCTTTACTTCCGGTTTCTTTTCAGGGGCTTCAGGGGCTTTGGCACCAAGCGCTGTGAAGATCTCAAAGTGCTTCCCTCCAGTGAGTGGCTTGCCAGCAGCAATTGCCAGAGCCACCTGCAGGCACGCCTCTGTCTCCTCCGGGTCCGGCGCATCCCTGTGCCCGTATACCTTGTACCCGGCCGCTGGACCCTTGTACCGGATGTGAAAACCGTCGGGGAAGTCCTGGGTGACCTTCCACTTCCAGCGACCGGGCCCCTCCGAGTTATTTTTCAAATAACTCAACCGGTTGGTGACGTATGTTTTCACCATCCGCAAGGGCACCTGCGGGTGGCGGGACTGGATATGCTTGGCGATTTTGGTGTGCTTGGCCGCCCCAATGACGGCGACCGTCCCAGGGGGTATCAGGCCTTTTTCCTGCCAGTCGTCGATGACCTCCCGGGCGTCTTCCTTCATGTCATTTAAGACTTGGGCGCCCGGGTCCACCACCAACCGCGCTGTATTTGCGGCCTGCGCAGCCTCTGCAGGTTGCGCTGCACCCCCTGCCCCGGCAGCCCCTGCAAACAGCAGCATTTGCTGCTGCATGCTTTGCATCTGCTGAAACATCTGCTGCATGGTGGTGTTTGACGCGGTCGCCTCCACCAAGCTGGTTTGGCGACGCTGGTTTGGCGAGGGAGTGGGGGCGGTGGGTGGTGATTTCGGGTTCTGTGTGCGTTGTCTACTGGGCTGAACTCGTTTGGCCATGTTGGGAACTTGCGAAACAAAATTTGCGAGGAGGTTCGTTTGCTGGAGGACTGTGGGCGTTTGTGGGCGTTTTGGCGGCGATGGGATGAAAACGGTACTCACGGGCGTGGACAGCGCTGACTTCGTGGCGTTCATCCGTACAGTACGGGCATGAACGTATGGACGTTTGACCGTTGAGCTGGTGCATGAGACAGCGTCTTTTGAAAATGCATGTCTCAATTTCTTTTTTCTCTTTCAAATTGGTATCAGAGTCCTCTCTGTAGGGAAACGCGGTTTTATGAATATAATTTTTGCCGTGCGGCGGTTTTTCATCATCGTGGGTGCATGGCCGAGTGGTCAAATGTTGGTAAGCCGAACGCGTTCTCGCGAGGGTGAGGGGTTCGAATCCCCTTGAAGGCATTGGCATCCACGATACCCCTTGTGTTCTAGCGATATGTACCGGGAGGCACGGACAGCTCAGGGCTATGCCCCAAGGCGTATGCCCCATGGGTATGCCCCGAGGCGTATGCCCCATGGGTATGCCCGCCCCATGGGTATGCCCCGAGGCGTATGCCCCATGGGTATGCCCCGAGGCGTATGCCCCATGGGTATGCCCCGAGGCGTATGCCCCATGGGTATGACCCGAGGCGTATGCCCCATGGGTATGCCCCGAGGCGTATGCCCCATGGGTATGCCCCGAGGCGTATGCCCCATGGGTATGCCCCGAGGCGTATGCCCCATGGGTATGCCCCGAGGCGTATGCCCCATGGGTATGCCCCGAGGCGTATGCCCCATGGGTATGCCCCGAGGCGTATGCCCCATGGGTATGCCCCGAGGCATATGCCCCATGGGTATGCCCCGAGGCGTATGCCCCATGGGTATGCCCCGAGGCGTATGCCCCATGGGTATGCCCCGAGCATGCCCCACTCGCGAATAATGGGGAATTATCGGATATTCACATAAGTGAGCGAGTGGGGAAAATAATCGATGACAAAGCAGATTTCAGGAGAAGATCTGTAATGAAATGATTCATGGTAGATTCAAGGAGAAGATCTGCAATGGCAATACAAGTATCATGATCTGCCTGATGATTGGTGGAGAAGTAACAGAATCAGGCATGGGCTGCTGGTAATTGGCCGATGACAGATGTCAATCTAGGAATCCTGCTAGTGAGTTAAAGAGCAACATGATGAAAGGGGAAGCTTGGGAAAAGTGAACCTCGGTGAGTGTTGACCAAGTGAAAAAATTGTACAAGTTTTACGTGTTAGGATTGGGCATGATGCCAAGACTGAACATAGGGATATAGATGTTATAGGTCTGCGACCATACATTATATCGAAAAGTGATAGTATTGCTAGGCTGTATAGCCAGTATATGTCATGCAATTAAACAGTGGAATATAAGGCTAGAAGCCTATGTGATACACCAAAAACAATAGAAAACATAAAAAGAAAAGAAAGAAGATAAAAGAAAAGAAAGGAAAATAAAGAGAAAAATATGTATAAGTTATCAGGAGTGTGCCTGGTACAAATTGGTTCTCAGATGATGAAAACGTTCTATGGACCTGTGGGATCTGCGAGTTACATGATGTTGGAGATGGCGACTTTTGCGTTTGCGTTTTGAGAGGCTTCAGCTTGCGTTTTACGGCTCAAAATGCGCGCGGTGCGTGCGTTATAAACACGGAAAAGTTTCGCTGTGGGACCTTCTTTGTGATGGATTTGGTCGGAGATCTTCTGTGGGGACTTAAGATGAAACTACAAGATGACTTGGGCGACTTTTCGTTTTTGAGTTTTGAGCTGTCTCTGCTTGCGTTCGACGGCTCAAATTGCGCGCGTTACGTGCACTAAAAACACGGAAAAGTTTCGCTACGGGATCTTCTTTGTGGAGGATTTAGTTGAGATCTGCGTTATCTTGCTTTTTCTTGAGGCTCTGGGCGAGATTTGACACTTGA
>LGRX02029084.1:0-14110 GCA_001247695.2 Cymbomonas tetramitiformis | reverse complement strand
GTGGGCACCTTGGGATTGAGAGCGAGACTCCGACGTGGGCACCTTGGGATTGAGAGCGAGAATCCGACGTGGGCACCTCGCCACTGAGGGGGGTCGTCAACGGATGTAAACGTGGAAGGCCTAGTTTTGAAGGGGCTGAGATGAGAGGCAAAACAGAGGCATTAAGTATATAGAAGAGTGGCAAGTGCCATGCGCGGACTCATCGAGGTGTGGACAGGTGAGAGGTGGAAGAAGGGGTTGAAAGGGGAGGGGCAGGTGTGGAGAAGCGAGGAGAGCCCGGCACTGTTCTCCATGCTGCGGCCCTCAATGGCCATTCTGCCTCCTCATTACCGCCGCGCTACGACCTATCACATTGGAGTCCATCCTGAGCGACCCAACCTAGACTACCTTCAGGTGTTTTGATAACCCCGACCGATTTGTCCAAGCCGTACTCACCCGAGAGCACGCTCTATGGGGGGCTGCGGTTGCTATGGTTTTCGGTTCCATTCTTGAGTGCCGTTTTTTCATCTTCGCCACACGGCAACGGACTGGATGCATGTGTCAATGGTGTTGCGCGTCTCGTTCTCGTGTTTGAAGCCCCGCAAAACAAGGGCTCTCGTAGGTTTGGCTAAAGCTGCTGATGCAATTCTGGTTGCCGCTTTGGGGCTGAGGCGGCGGAGATGGGCGGAGGATGCACAGGAGATCCGCGCATGTGCTCGAGAAGCAGGAGCCACAAAAAAGCCGCCGGTCAGCGGCGTGGGGGATGACACCAACCGCACGCCGCGCAGTGGGGTGGTAAGCCGCACACACGCTATCCTCAAAAGAGAAGAGAAGCTGATAAGCATGTGCTTTTGTGGGTGGAGTTGCTTGGCTTTGAGTCATTGGCTTTACTTGGGGGGGTCTTCGAGCCATTGGATCTGCTTAGGTGGGGCTTCGAGCCATTGAATCTACCTGGGTGGGGCTTCGAGCCATTGAATCTACTTGGTGGGGCTTGAGCCATTGGATCTACCTGGGTGGGGCTTCAGCCATTGAATCTACCTGGGTGGGGCTTCGAGCCATTGGATCTACTTGGGTGGGGCTTCGAGCTATTGGATCTACTTGGGTGGGGCTTCGAGCCATTGGATCTACTGGTGACTTGAGCCATTGGATCTACTTGAATGGGGCTTCGAGCCATTGGATCTACTCGGGTGGGGCTGGGAGCCAGAGGACTCGTTGTTTAGAGAATCTGGTCTCGACACTTCGGAGATCCGCCGCCCTTCTGGCCAATGCCAGGTCAACGCCATTGAAGCCCTCTCACAGATTCTGGCAAACAGTTACTGACGGCTGTATTTATGTTCAAACGTTTGTGAAGGCCCTCCTTCTTGTTCTTGCAAGCCATTCCAACATGCGGCCGGCAGCTCAACAAGAGGAAGCTGGTGTGTTGAGGGGGGCAGCTGAGCATTGAGCCGTTTACTGCAGCTCGGCGGATGCTCTCAAGGGAGGAGGTGTGTGCCCACCTGGTTACCGAAACTGGAAATGTGTAGATGAAAGAATGTGAGCGGCACTATTCGATGCTTTCAGCATCGACTTTCGGAGTACGGGAACCGCTTGAGAAACGCAGGAGTGGGGGACTCGCTTTATCCCGGAGATGTTAGTCTCCACCTGTGCATCGTTACTAGACTGCCACACTCTAGACCTGAGCCATCCAATCATTCGCTGTCATTCTTTCTCCCTTGCGACAAGGGCTCTATATCATGCCCCGAGTTTTTCTGAAGCGAGAGGCTGCTTTGAAACAATTGCCATTGCTGAGCCAGGGCCATCCCCGCATGCACTTCCCGTCTGCGCTGCACACCACTCAGCTAGGAGGGCTCCCCATCTCCCATGTTCGCCATCCACGCCTTCTTCCATCGGCATACAATGCTTGAAGCCCATATTTAGCGGAGCAGAATCGCTATCAAGTACTTACAGTTTGAAAGCCCGGTCGGAAGGAATTAGCGCAAAGTTGTTTTTTCTAACGAAGATTCAATGTACAGCAGACGTTGCTGAGCGTAGAGTCACGCCCTTCCCCCTGGCGAGCTTCTACCCACCATATATATATACTTATATATATATATACATATACACACACATATATATACATATATATACTACGAAGTATATATATATATACAGATATAGGGATAAGTCTAGATTTGGTGTAGACATTTCATTATAATCCAGATTGGGTGTAGGCACTTCATTCTTAATCTAGATTGGGTGTAGGCACTTCATTTTAATCTAGATTGGGTGTAGGCACTTCATTTTGGTCTAGATCGGGTGTAGACACTTCATTTTAATGTGCCATTGGGTGTAGAAACAGGTATAGGGGGTACGGGTCGCAATTTCTTTTGTCATTTGTTGCACAAAAAAAAAACATTATTTCACTAATTCAACCGGTAGATATCAACATCCGACCACAATGAACATATCTAACGGTTGAATTTGCGAAATAATGTTTTTGTATGCGATTACTAGCGAAAAACTGTTCGGAATCGATGTTTGTTGTTATTTGTTGCAAAACAAAACATCATTTTGCAAATTCAACCGGTAGATATCGACATCTAACCACAATGTCCATATCTAACGGTTGAAATCGTGAAATAATGTTGTTGTATGCGGTGACTAGCAAAAACTTGTTCGTAATCGATGGTTTTTGTTGTTGGATGCTTAAAAAAACATTATTTTTTGCAAATCCAACCGGTAGATATGTTCATTGTGGTCAGATGTTGATATCCAATGGTCGAATTTACATAATAATGTTCACATGCAATATTATCAATGTAAAATGTAATGCCCTCCAGGCATTAAGGTATGTTAAAATGAAGTCTACGCCCAATCTAGATTACAATGAAATGTCTACACCCAATCTAGATTAAAATGAAGTGCCTACACCCAATCTGGATTAAATGAAATGTCTACACCCAATCTGGATTAAAATTAAGTGCCTACACCCAATCTAGATTAAAATGAATGTGCCTACACCCAATCTGAATTATAATGAAATGTCTACACCCAATCTAGACTTATCCCATATATATATATATAGATAATTTTACATTGGGGGGTAGGCATTCATTTTAATCCATGATTGGGGGGTAGGCAATTTGATTAATGGCAAAGCGGGCGTTGCCATTTGTTTCAAATCCACTTTGAGTGTAGGCAAATGACTTTATGTGCAGCTTGGGGATAGACAATTGAAGAAGAAAATATCCAGATTTGAGGTAGACAGATTGCATATATATATATATATATATATACATGCAGCTGCTAGATAGGGTTTCTTTCCATGTGTAACACATAGTTCCGCGCGTTTTGATCACGGGACACCGCCCGCTATCGGAACGATCCGTGCTCATATAAGCTGACTTTGTACGTCGATTTATCAGCTTAAGTCAGTAAATTCACATAACGTAGGTGTCTAAACACCCAAGGCATGACGTGGCATGACGTGCTTCAGCATCCCATACCGCGGGACAGGTGTTAACAAATCTGCGGCAGTGGAAGCCTCGCTTCGCCTCGAGACGTTAGAATGAACTTGAGGAAGCTATTTGAGCTCATCGTTGAAAGAAAATTGTAAACTCATTTTCTATTTCGTGCACGATTAACTCACTGCTAGGCAGCAATTGATACTCTTAGAAAAAACTGTAACATGTGACAGTGGAGAATCAGCAGTTTGCATGATCTGATGGCTGTGAGCTGTCACGGAGTCTGAGATCGTGATCGAGCAATTTCTATTTACTATCGAGTGATCGTTGGGAACCTTTCTGAGGTTCCAGAGCAGATCGGAACTGTTTCATTAGATGAAAAAAGCGCCAAGCAGCGTCAGGGGCGCCGGGTCCTCTGGCGTGCTGGTGGGCTGGCCTCGGCTGTTGTGCCTCACACACTTGGTATATGTGCTTCGCCCCGCCTCGAGCTCCGCAGGATCCCCACCCCTTCAAACCCATCTCCCATGGAAACCCTATTAGGGTTGCGCCAGGTACCCGCGCCAGGGGTTTCCGGCTGCGGGAATCAGTGTAGCACATCTATCCGGAGCTTCCAGTGCTGTGCGGAGATCAAGTGGCTGCACACGCGTCCGCGGGTGGCCGCAGGGAGATCAAGCGGTTGTGAATGCGTCCGCGGGTGGCCTCAGGGAGATCAAGCGGCTGTGCACGCGTCTGCAGGTGGCCTCAGCGAGATCAAGCGGCTGTGCCTGCGTCTGCAGTTGGCCTCAGCGAGATCAAGCGGCTGTGCACGCGTCTGCGGTGGCCTCAGGGAGATCCAGCGGCTATGCACGTCTGCGGGTGGCCGCAGGGAATTGCGGCCAGCACGCGTCTGCAGGTGGCCTCTGGGAGATCAAGCGGCCAGGCACGCGTCTGCGGGTGGCCGCAGGGAGATCGCGGCTGTGCACGCGTCTGCGGGTGGCCGCAGGAGACTGCTGCTGTGCACGCGTCTGCGGGTGGCCCAGGGAGATCAAGGGCCGTGCACTGCTTCCGCGGGTGGCCGCAGGGAGATCGCGGCTGTGAACGCTGGGCTCATGGGTGGCCTCAGGGAGATCAAGCGGCTGTGCACGCGTCTGTGGGTGGCCTCAGGGAAATCAAGCGGCTGTGCACGCGTCTGCGGGCGGCCGCAGGGAGATCAAGCGGCTGCGTGCATCCGCGGGTGGCCGCAGGGAGATCAAGCGGCTGTGCACGCGTCTGCGGGTGGCCTCAGGGAGATCAAGCGGCTGTGCACGCGTCTGCGGGTGGCCGCAGGGAGATCAAGCGGCTGTGCACGCGTCCGCGGGTGGCCGCAGGGAGATCAAGCGGCTGTGCACGCGTCTGCGGGTGGCCGCAGGGAGATCAAGCGGCTGTGCACGCGTCTGCGGGTGGCCGCAGGGATATCAAGCGGCTGTGCACGCGTCTGCGGGTGGCCGCAGGGAGATCAAGCGGCTGTGCACGCGTCTGCGGGTGGCCGCAGGGATATCAAGCGGCTGTGCACGCGTCTGCGGGTGGCCTCAGGGAGATCAAGCAGCTCTGCACGCGTCCGTGGGTGGCCGCAGGGAGATCGAGCGGCTGTGCACGCGTCTGCGGGTGGCCGCAGGGAGATCAAGCGGCTGTGCACGCGTCTGCAGGTGGCCGCAGGGAGATCAAGCGGCTGTGCACGCGTCCGTGGGTTGCCGCAGGCCTCTCGGCCAAGCCAGACAACCTGCGCGGTGGATCAAGCCGTCGCGCCAGATAGAGGAGCGGAGGCAGGAGAGGAGCTTTCAGAACACCATGGCTTGAAATCGTTTTTCCTGTAGCAACATGCTCGCATCCCCGCTCTCTCAGTGGGAACCCCACCGTGGCCCCACCCTGCGATTCGGTACGCCCAACACGCGCGGAATGAAGGATTGATGGCCGACTCCGCCTGGCGCGCCTCGTTATTTATGCCTCGTGCGGTGTGGGAATATTCCAGGTGGAAGGCTTGTGCAGCGTGGGTGACATCTTCTCACCCAACGAGATTGAGGCATTCTCGATCGTAGGGCCGGGATCGCCGGTTGATGTTGTGGAGCGTATCGCAGAGGCAGGGGCGAAGGTGCGCGACCCATCGTAGATTAGTGCATGGGCCGTCTAGAAACGCCCCTCGGTGGCGGGAGTTCCCCACCAAAGGGGCATTGCCGAGGAGAGACGCCCTCCGGAGACGCCCGCGGTGATTCACTGGTGGTAGAACCCGATCTGTATAGCAACGACTTTCCTTTCCCTGCCTGGTGGGTGTCCTGCCGACACTTGCGGACGTGGCGCGGTGGAGAATATCCTGTGGAGGTGGGGAGCAGGTAGTGATCCTTCGGCGCGGCCAGCAGGGCTCGGTCGTGTACGACTCCCAAACCGGCGAGATGTGGGAGGTGCGCGGGAATCGCTGGCAAGAGATTGTTATCAAAAGTGATGAGGGTCTCCGGTGCGCGATGGGAGGGAGCCCGGCAGAGACCCACGCCCTCGCGATTCTGTGCTCGATTTCAAGATTTCGAGTGTGGGGATATGGCCGAACACCGTGTTGGAACAGCTAACTGACCTTTGAGGACCGGTATCTCTGCATTCAAAATAAGTCATTTCGCCACTTCCAATATCTCTGATAATTTCTTCTGCATCGGCATTCCAGTATCTCATCACTCACATGACAGTCCGGCCGCCAAACCTCACCGCTCTGTCTCTCTGTGTGTGGGAGGGATGCCTTTAGGTCCCAGCCGTGCCGGACTCCAAAGTGGTGGATGTCACTGGCTGTGGCAACGCCTACAATGGGGCTTTTCTGGCAGCATGGTACGTCCCCTTGGTGACCGTCTGATATGGGGGCTGGCTACCCTCCCCCGCTCTTGGATGCCTGGGCTGCGTTGACTGAAGACCAGGACGGACGTTTGACGCATTGCACACAGCCGACTGAAGTTGTGCAAGTCCTTTCGCACCGATACTACCAGCGTCCATATAATGGTGTTGCACCCACGGCTCCTGTCTGCGAGTGTTGCGCCCACTATACAGCCGCCTCTTGCAGCAGCAGCAGCAGCAGCTTGTCATATGCGCTGTCCTACCCACATGCCATCAAGTTTACTCGTGCTCCAGGGACCGTGGATTTTGTTTTCGTGAATATGTTTCTAGGTCATGATTGGGCTTGTGTACAGAAGCTTCAGTGCCTGTGCAAGGGCAAACGTGTGCACCCTGCCGACAGCTGGTGGGGAGCACATGGCTGCATGTCTTGCCGCCCTCGCCTTGATATCCCTCCAGGACGATGACTGTGTGCTCAGAGGGGTGTTAGCGGGAAGGGTCCAGGGAACGAGGAGAAGGCGTGTTGACTGCGGGCGTGTGGGGGAGTGTCGCGGCAAGCTTTATGCTTGCATCACGGGGTGTTCCATCACCTCCTCTTTCGGGTAACCTTTGCAGCTCTTCTTGTGCGCTTTCTTGTGGGTAAATGGTGATGACGTCAGACGCATACATGGTGCAAAGATGCCTCCAGCATTGCGCACCGTGCAAGCATCCCCAGGTGGAACACGCCTGGTTTAATCCCTAGGATGCATTCTGATGAAAACTTTCCCAGAGAATGCAAATAGGGACCAAACCCTATTTTGTGTCAGAGAACTCATTTGTGTTGTGGAGATAGACGAACAGCGTCTTGCATCATTTCTGATGAATTGCATGTCTGTTTTTCTTTTTGTTTTATTTGGATCCACCAATCAAATCTTCCCTCACACATCGGACAGTGCAATTGAATCTATCAGACAAAGCGCACAGAGTGAAATCACTTGCACAAGATGAGTCACTGACCAATGAAATAATGCAAGTCCCCTTAATATTCACGTCTGGAGATTAAATGTGAACATGGCGGTGTAATGGTGTCATTGGATGCAGCTATGTTGGAGCAGGCTCTTTCAAGAGCAACCCTTGTGCGGAGAAAATCCCGCCTCATCAAATCACGCTGAGGTGCTCCAAAGTCACGATTACTGCTCACCCAATTGATGGCCGCACACGATTATTAAGTTGCCATTCTGTGAGAATATGTGCGACTATCTGCAGGCTGGAACGATCTGTCGCCGCCTCCTCACCTGCCATTCTGTGTAATCGGTCAAGTTGCAGAAGAATTCGCAATAAGCCGCACATGTACTTTACGAGGTGTCGAGCATTTTTATTGGGAAACTTGCATGATCTGGTATTAGAAAACGATGCCAGTCGACTGAGTTGAGATATGCCGATGGATTGAAACCCATTTTTTTATAATCCATTATATATAGTACAATTTCTTCATGCAATTTCTCTGAATAAATGAGCATGGAATTCGGACTAGCATCATGCATCTGGGTCTAGCTTACATGGTTATCATAAAAACTGTCCGCGCATGTGCCCTGAGCCAACGATGCCGGTGCCAATGATGTGGAAAACGGCAGTCTTCACTTGCTGTTGCCATTTGATTATAGTATTCACTCTGGCTTACGACCACTCATTGTGCGATTTGTGCCAAGCAACAGAGACATCCGATTGTTAAATCAGACTCGCTGTTGCCATTTGATGTCGTCCCATGCACCGCTCGTCATTTCAAGCGACCCGCTTGATTGGGATGATAGGCATGAGAGATGCCGGATGCACACGATAGCATGACATGGTATAGATCGATCGATGACATGCCGTACAAGTGATAGCAGCCTGCCAGGCCTTGTCAGCGCATGATGAATGAGTGAGCTAAACATCAGCATATGTAGAGCTTGTCCGCAAAGCTGGCAGGGCTCAGCCCTTATGGCGCATGATGATTGGCGCATGCATGCGTAAGCATATAAGCCTGCCAGATATGACAGGGCACCGCCCTTACTGCATATGGTCGGTGCATGAATTAGTGTGCTCGTCAGCATATGAGCCTGCTGGATCTGGCAGGGCTCTACTGTGCCGGTAGTGAGCACGACGGTCAGGAGGTCTCAACGTGATGGATCATACGCACCGATGATAGCGCGTGAACGGAAGTGTGAGAGATCCTGATGTTTTGGGAAAGTGCCGTGGATGACGGCATGATACGATGCCAGTATGACATCGTGGCAGTAGGACACCATGGCAATATGACAGAACTATGCCATAGTCACGATCGAAATCAGAATAGATGAAGAATCGAGATATGATTGGGGAAATCAAATTATGCATTTCGGGTCACGGAGCATTTGGGAGAAATAGCCTTGCGACAATCAATAAAAGGGGAAGACAGAAACGTCTGCGGCTTTCAGACATAATTTAATAATTTGCAATATACAACCTATCAGGTCACCCACCCAGTCGTATATACCCGAAAATATATCATTCACCACCTACACGATTAACCAAAATTAGTAGTGGGTTTTGCCATTCTCATTGCGCATGTCCTGCACCACACTGCTTATCCACAATAAATAAAACAGCGGGGGCGTCCCCGCGTTTGGTGTGGTGCACGACGTCACCTGTCCACAACTCGCAATTGCCACATCGGCGCTTGCCATTCTTGTCCTTTACTTCTGCGGGCCCAACATTTTTTTCACTCTTTTGCCTTTCACTTTGGCTTGACTTGTGGTTTCACCTTTCGGTTGCTCCACGACCGATGGCCGCTCTCCAGTCTCTTCGAGTCGCACTGGGAGGTGCTCAATTCTGCTCTTGGCAAAGGCGAACGATCGACTCTCCTCCTGTAACTTTCGTTGGGCCTCACGCTCGTATCTGCGAGCCTCTTGCTCCCTAACCTCAGCACGCTTCACATCACCGTAACATCTTTTGAGTTCGTGGGGGTAGCGGGTCATTTTTGTCGTATGAAAGTTTTTTTTTTGTCGCAGACTGTTTTGTCGCAGCGCTACGACAAAAAATGACTCGTGGGTGCATTTTGTCGCAGCTGCGACAAAATAGGACTCGAGGGTGAATTTTGTCGTAAAACTTTATAAAAAAATGGATAAATATAATTTTTACGAAATGCACGAAAATCTTAAAATAAAAGAACAGTTGCGTAAGGGAGTTGGCGGTTAACATTGACCAAATCTCTGTGCACGAAACGTGCAAAATTGAAGCAGGCATGGCATTCGACTAGCATAATTAGAAATGGTGTGATTCCGATATCGTCACAGGTCATACAACAGTGTCATATATGTGGGTGTCCTACTGTCACTTCCTATCTTCAACTTCGCTGAAATTATCTCGTCGACACAGTCCCTCCGCTACCATCTGGTATCAGTTACTAAAATAAGCAAGGCCCGTACTATATCGTGAAATTTTCTTTTGAGAGCTCAGCACATCGTCAGAATCCAAGCCATGCAACGTGGTGTACCAATCAGCCGCAGCTGGAGACTTGTAATACGCAACGTGCCATCCGGGTTTTTTCGACCCGCATAGTCTACGTAGATTTTCGGGTTTTAGACAGCTGCTGTAAATATGCTAACTATCACTCCGGATTATGTAAATTTACAACGGAATATAGCTTATGTGCGGGCGTCGTGGAGGAAGGGGTTCTCGTGATGGGGACCACGTACCCCATGGGAGCGATGCTATCGTCGAAGATCGCATCATGAGAAGTAGGACTCGCGGCGGAGTACACCATCAAACATAATAAGGCCCGTATGAGCCGTTTGTTGATCATAATGGCTAAAGTTGCAATGACGCTCCGGATTCCCATCAGGCGGAGTCACCAATCTTCAATTGCCTGTATATCAAAGACACCGAATACCCAAAGTTAAGAATGTTACCTTAGCCGGGTTGTGACACTTGCTGTAGCAGTCTCTGTGACGAACGTATGACACGCGCGGTACGATACGCGCGAGGAGTTGCGACAGTGACGAGATACGGAAATACGGATGGGTGTTACACTTGTTCAGAGATAGCGAGAATAAGTAGGGCGGCATAGCAGGGTGAGGCAGACGCTCATTTTTGTTTTGCCTTCGTAACAGCGATTCCGAAAATAGGAAGTACTCGCTCAGACCGCGAAAACAGCAGTGTTATGATATAAGGATTTATGATATATAGCATTCTTTTGCTTGTGAAGATATACATTTGTTGGACTTATTCTTGTGTTATTCGGGGGGCATCCCGAGTTCACTGAGGAGAACTGGGAGGAGATGCGCAACGTGGTGAGGAGGTGCAGCTATTGCTTTGCCAACAAACCACAGGACATCAAGGGCTACCATGGAGGAGCAGCACATGCAACCTTCGCCATCCCGTTCAAGGACGAGACCAAGGTGGCTTACCAGCGACCGAGGAAGTACAGCCCAGGGGAGCAAGAGATTATCGATCTGCACTGCAAGGAGCTACTGGAGTACGGCTTCATCGAGCCGGCCTCGCAGCACTGTAGACACGCCAGCAACGTGGTGGTCGCAGGGAAGAAGGACCATGACACTGGACAGTGGACCTCAACGCGCTTCTGTGTCAACCTACGGAACACGAACCGGTTGTCGCTGAAGGACAACACGCTGCCTCACCGTCCAGAAGAGCTCTATCAGCGCGTGGCAAAAGCCAAGTTCAAGACTACTCTGGACGCGACCAAGGCGTTCCACCAGATTCCCATGACCACCGAGGAGGACAGGGACAAGACAGCGTTCTGGTGGGGCAATCAGCTCTATCGCTACACTTCCATGCCATTTGGAGCAGCTGGAGCGACCGCTGCCTTCATCAGGATCATGGACTACGAGTTGCGCCACCTGCAACACTGTACGGTGGCGTACGTTGACGACGTGTGCATATACTCAGACACCGCTGAGCAGCACATCAAGGATGTAGAGGCTGTGCTTCGCACCTTGGGGGATGCAGGGATCCGACTGCACTCGGGCAAGTCAACCTTCGGGTCAGCCGCCGTGGACTTCTTGGGCTACCGCATTGGCCACAACACCATTGGTGCGCAGGACATCAAGTGTAAGGCCATCCAGGAGTTGCCCAAGCCCGAGGACAAGACTGGGGTGCGCTCCATCCTCGGGCTCATGAACTACTACAAGGGCTTGGTGGGGGAACCCATGGGACCCAATTACTCAGAGATGGCTCGGCCACTGAACGACCTGCTCAGGAAGGATGTGTTGGACGTCAGAGAAGCTTAGGGGAAGGAGCAGGACCAGGCGTTGCATGCATTGAAGGATGCCCTATGTTCGGGGAGGTGCTTGAAGCCCATCGATTACAGTAAGCCCATCTTCCTCTACACGGACTGGAGCAACCATGGCATTGGTGCAGTGCTGGGCCAGAAGGACGAGAATGGCGTAGAGCACATCTGCGTGGTGATCAGTCGCTCGTTGTCAAAGACCGAGAGACAGTACGCGAGCTTCCAGGGTGAGATGCTGGCAGTGGTGGGGGCAATCCGCACCCTGCGCCAGTACCTCCACGGGATCCACTTCACGCTGATCACCGACCATTCACCACTCACGACCCTCATGGAAAAGGGGGAATTGCAGGGCCAACACCTGCGCTGGGCCATCAGTCTTCAGGAGTTTGAGTTCACGGTCCAGTATCGACCAGGTCCGAAGAACGAGAACGCGGATGTGCCGTCCAGGTACCCGTTGCCCAGCACAGCAGACGAAACTGGTGCCCGCTTGGACCGAGAAGGGGACCGCGCACGGGAAGCGGGGCACGCCGAGATGCCGACGCGCTGCTTCGCAGATACCATCTGCTTAGAAGTGACCAAGGAGCCACCGCTTGGATCAGAAGTGAGCCCCGAGGCTCAGGTGGCCAACTACTGCGAGAAGATGGTCATGGAGCAGCTGGGGACCAGCGCAATCCATCGACTGTTTGATGTACACTACCAAGAGGAGTTGGAGTGCAACAAGGGGGTCATGTTTGACACTGACCACCCAGAGGTGGCTAGGTGCTCTGGCAGGCTGACACGAGTCGCCTGGGATGCCCTCAGCCAGGTCCAGCCGGTCAGGGGCATGCATTCTGGAGGCTCCCCAGCGATCTACGGCGACGAGACCATGGAGGGTGGCAAACTCAAGGTGCCAAAGAAGATCGACACGAGAGTGATTGACAAGAGCTTCTTTCGAGAGGCCAGAGAAGAAGGCGTGGTCTGCTATGAGCCCTGTGGGGGCTTGTGTGCTGGGCTGGAGATGCTTTTGCGCTGTGGCGTCAAGGTCAACAAGTACCTCTACCAGGACACCTCGGAGTCCAGCCAGGCGGTAGCCAGGGCAAGGTGCATGGCGCTATGTCGCCGACATCCTGACTTGTGTCACGCTGATGCGGTTCACCTGGAGCAGCTCCCCAGCAACATCGAGGACACCAGTCTCATTGACCTCGTGCATGCGGGGGCATTGAGCGGAGAGCAATGGATCATGGTGTGTGGGTATCCATGCCAGGACCTGTCACCAGCCGGCAAGCTAGCCGGTTTGGAGGGCAAGCACAGCAGGCTGTTCTATCAGGCAGTGCGGATCCTTTCGACGCTGCAGCAGCTGCAGCCTCAGCGACCGCCAGCATATGTGCTAGAGAATGTCTCCCCGTTATCGCACCGGGAGAACTCGAAGATCAGGAAGGAAGTGTTCCCCATCATCAATAGTGTGGTGGGCCAGCCGGTATCCTTCGACGCAGCGCGCGCGGGATCATACGCGCATCGCCTACGAGCATATTGGAGCAATCTGTTTCAGAATCATCAGTTCAATCAATCTGGTGATGGAGGGGGTGAACAGGCCACCGGACAGATATGTGTGTGACATCTTGCAGCGAGGCTGGAAGCCACGTAAGGTAGTCACTGGAGACAGGAAGCCTCACTACACCGCCAACGTCGTGGGGGAGCCTATGCGGGTGCTGCCGACCATCTTGGCAACGCAGAACTCCCGAGCCTTTCGTGCACCCCGGGCAGGCACTGTGGTAAGGAAAGAAGATGTCGAGGAGAAAGGAGAAAGCAGAGAGGTCAACCTGGACGAGAAAGCTGTTGCCATGGGGTACAACGCGAGTGAGCTACGCATGGCGCATGGCATGAGAGACGAAGAGTTGGCAAGCGTACTCGGTCTCGCCATGGATCGCCGAGCAATGGAGCTGTTATATGCGGTTGCTGAGGTCAGCACAACCAAGCTGCCAAAGAGTCAGGAAAGCGAGGAGGAGGAGCATGCCCTACAAATTTTGGAAACCCCAGTGCATATGTACCCGACATGTACCGGGGACGTGTACCCAACGTGTACCCAGTGTGTACCCAGCGTGCACCCAGCGTGTACCCAGCGTGTACCCAACGTGTACGAAAACAGTAAAAAACGGGGTCTGGTACATGCTGGGTACACGTGTACTCTACCTTGTACCTACGTGTACTTGCTCGCGGCGCGGCATATGTACCCGGCATGTACCCACGGCAGAGTACATGCTGGGTGCATGCGTTCGTGTATGTACCTTTTGTCGCATGCGCATGTACCCGGTGTGTACGCATCTACGGGTACATGTGTACCGCATATGTACTCAGGTTACCGTTGGATGTTACCGTTGGATGTTACCGTTGGATGTTACCGTTGGGACACCCGGGGTACATGATGGGTACATATGTACTTGGCCCAGGTACATATGTACTTAGTGATATAAACATTCCTGGCATTTACGTACCCAACATGTACCCACGCATCAGGTACATGCCGGGTATGCGTGTACGCGGGTTAGGTACACATGTACGTATTAATACTAACATAATTGGTGCATATGTACCCCGCATGTTCAATTAAGTGAGGTACATGCCAAGTGCGCATGTACGC
>LGRX02029083.1:0-21321 GCA_001247695.2 Cymbomonas tetramitiformis | reverse complement strand
AGGGAGATCAAGCAGCTGTGCACGCGTCTGCGGGTGGCCTCAGGGAGATCAAGCAGCTCTGCACGCGTCCGTGGGTGGCCGCAGGGAGATCGAGCGGCTGTGCACGCGTCTGCGGGTGGCCGCAGGGAGATCAAGCGGCTGTGCACGCGTCTGCAGGTGGCCGCAGGGAGATCAAGCGGCTGTGCACGCGTCCGTGGGTTGCCGCAGGCCTCTCGGCCAAGCCAGACAACCTGCGCGGTGGATCAAGCCGTCGCGCCAGATAGAGGAGCGGAGGCAGGAGAGGAGCTTTCAGAACACCATGGCTTGAAATCGTTTTTCCTGTAGCAACATGCTCGCATCCCCGCTCTCTCAGTGGGAACCCCACCGTGGCCCCACCCTGCGATTCGGTACGCCCAACACGCGCGGAATGAAGGATTGATGGCCGACTCCGCCTGGCGCGCCTCGTTATTTATGCCTCGTGCGGTGTGGGAATATTCCAGGTGGAAGGCTTGTGCAGCGTGGGTGACATCTTCTCACCCAACGAGATTGAGGCATTCTCGATCGTAGGGCCGGGATCGCCGGTTGATGTTGTGGAGCGTATCGCAGAGGCAGGGGCGAAGGTGCGCGACCCATCGTAGATTAGTGCATGGGCCGTCTAGAAACGCCCCTCGGTGGCGGGAGTTCCCCACCAAAGGGGCATTGCCGAGGAGAGACGCCCTCCGGAGACGCCCGCGGTGATTCACTGGTGGTAGAACCCGATCTGTATAGCAACGACTTTCCTTTCCCTGCCTGGTGGGTGTCCTGCCGACACTTGCGGACGTGGCGCGGTGGAGAATATCCTGTGGAGGTGGGGAGCAGGTAGTGATCCTTCGGCGCGGCCAGCAGGGCTCGGTCGTGTACGACTCCCAAACCGGCGAGATGTGGGAGGTGCGCGGGAATCGCTGGCAAGAGATTGTTATCAAAAGTGATGAGGGTCTCCGGTGCGCGATGGGAGGGAGCCCGGCAGAGACCCACGCCCTCGCGATTCTGTGCTCGATTTCAAGATTTCGAGTGTGGGGATATGGCCGAACACCGTGTTGGAACAGCTAACTGACCTTTGAGGACCGGTATCTCTGCATTCAAAATAAGTCATTTCGCCACTTCCAATATCTCTGATAATTTCTTCTGCATCGGCATTCCAGTATCTCATCACTCACATGACAGTCCGGCCGCCAAACCTCACCGCTCTGTCTCTCTGTGTGTGGGAGGGATGCCTTTAGGTCCCAGCCGTGCCGGACTCCAAAGTGGTGGATGTCACTGGCTGTGGCAACGCCTACAATGGGGCTTTTCTGGCAGCATGGTACGTCCCCTTGGTGACCGTCTGATATGGGGGCTGGCTACCCTCCCCCGCTCTTGGATGCCTGGGCTGCGTTGACTGAAGACCAGGACGGACGTTTGACGCATTGCACACAGCCGACTGAAGTTGTGCAAGTCCTTTCGCACCGATACTACCAGCGTCCATATAATGGTGTTGCACCCACGGCTCCTGTCTGCGAGTGTTGCGCCCACTATACAGCCGCCTCTTGCAGCAGCAGCAGCAGCAGCTTGTCATATGCGCTGTCCTACCCACATGCCATCAAGTTTACTCGTGCTCCAGGGACCGTGGATTTTGTTTTCGTGAATATGTTTCTAGGTCATGATTGGGCTTGTGTACAGAAGCTTCAGTGCCTGTGCAAGGGCAAACGTGTGCACCCTGCCGACAGCTGGTGGGGAGCACATGGCTGCATGTCTTGCCGCCCTCGCCTTGATATCCCTCCAGGACGATGACTGTGTGCTCAGAGGGGTGTTAGCGGGAAGGGTCCAGGGAACGAGGAGAAGGCGTGTTGACTGCGGGCGTGTGGGGGAGTGTCGCGGCAAGCTTTATGCTTGCATCACGGGGTGTTCCATCACCTCCTCTTTCGGGTAACCTTTGCAGCTCTTCTTGTGCGCTTTCTTGTGGGTAAATGGTGATGACGTCAGACGCATACATGGTGCAAAGATGCCTCCAGCATTGCGCACCGTGCAAGCATCCCCAGGTGGAACACGCCTGGTTTAATCCCTAGGATGCATTCTGATGAAAACTTTCCCAGAGAATGCAAATAGGGACCAAACCCTATTTTGTGTCAGAGAACTCATTTGTGTTGTGGAGATAGACGAACAGCGTCTTGCATCATTTCTGATGAATTGCATGTCTGTTTTTCTTTTTGTTTTATTTGGATCCACCAATCAAATCTTCCCTCACACATCGGACAGTGCAATTGAATCTATCAGACAAAGCGCACAGAGTGAAATCACTTGCACAAGATGAGTCACTGACCAATGAAATAATGCAAGTCCCCTTAATATTCACGTCTGGAGATTAAATGTGAACATGGCGGTGTAATGGTGTCATTGGATGCAGCTATGTTGGAGCAGGCTCTTTCAAGAGCAACCCTTGTGCGGAGAAAATCCCGCCTCATCAAATCACGCTGAGGTGCTCCAAAGTCACGATTACTGCTCACCCAATTGATGGCCGCACACGATTATTAAGTTGCCATTCTGTGAGAATATGTGCGACTATCTGCAGGCTGGAACGATCTGTCGCCGCCTCCTCACCTGCCATTCTGTGTAATCGGTCAAGTTGCAGAAGAATTCGCAATAAGCCGCACATGTACTTTACGAGGTGTCGAGCATTTTTATTGGGAAACTTGCATGATCTGGTATTAGAAAACGATGCCAGTCGACTGAGTTGAGATATGCCGATGGATTGAAACCCATTTTTTTATAATCCATTATATATAGTACAATTTCTTCATGCAATTTCTCTGAATAAATGAGCATGGAATTCGGACTAGCATCATGCATCTGGGTCTAGCTTACATGGTTATCATAAAAACTGTCCGCGCATGTGCCCTGAGCCAACGATGCCGGTGCCAATGATGTGGAAAACGGCAGTCTTCACTTGCTGTTGCCATTTGATTATAGTATTCACTCTGGCTTACGACCACTCATTGTGCGATTTGTGCCAAGCAACAGAGACATCCGATTGTTAAATCAGACTCGCTGTTGCCATTTGATGTCGTCCCATGCACCGCTCGTCATTTCAAGCGACCCGCTTGATTGGGATGATAGGCATGAGAGATGCCGGATGCACACGATAGCATGACATGGTATAGATCGATCGATGACATGCCGTACAAGTGATAGCAGCCTGCCAGGCCTTGTCAGCGCATGATGAATGAGTGAGCTAAACATCAGCATATGTAGAGCTTGTCCGCAAAGCTGGCAGGGCTCAGCCCTTATGGCGCATGATGATTGGCGCATGCATGCGTAAGCATATAAGCCTGCCAGATATGACAGGGCACCGCCCTTACTGCATATGGTCGGTGCATGAATTAGTGTGCTCGTCAGCATATGAGCCTGCTGGATCTGGCAGGGCTCTACTGTGCCGGTAGTGAGCACGACGGTCAGGAGGTCTCAACGTGATGGATCATACGCACCGATGATAGCGCGTGAACGGAAGTGTGAGAGATCCTGATGTTTTGGGAAAGTGCCGTGGATGACGGCATGATACGATGCCAGTATGACATCGTGGCAGTAGGACACCATGGCAATATGACAGAACTATGCCATAGTCACGATCGAAATCAGAATAGATGAAGAATCGAGATATGATTGGGGAAATCAAATTATGCATTTCGGGTCACGGAGCATTTGGGAGAAATAGCCTTGCGACAATCAATAAAAGGGGAAGACAGAAACGTCTGCGGCTTTCAGACATAATTTAATAATTTGCAATATACAACCTATCAGGTCACCCACCCAGTCGTATATACCCGAAAATATATCATTCACCACCTACACGATTAACCAAAATTAGTAGTGGGTTTTGCCATTCTCATTGCGCATGTCCTGCACCACACTGCTTATCCACAATAAATAAAACAGCGGGGGCGTCCCCGCGTTTGGTGTGGTGCACGACGTCACCTGTCCACAACTCGCAATTGCCACATCGGCGCTTGCCATTCTTGTCCTTTACTTCTGCGGGCCCAACATTTTTTTCACTCTTTTGCCTTTCACTTTGGCTTGACTTGTGGTTTCACCTTTCGGTTGCTCCACGACCGATGGCCGCTCTCCAGTCTCTTCGAGTCGCACTGGGAGGTGCTCAATTCTGCTCTTGGCAAAGGCGAACGATCGACTCTCCTCCTGTAACTTTCGTTGGGCCTCACGCTCGTATCTGCGAGCCTCTTGCTCCCTAACCTCAGCACGCTTCACATCACCGTAACATCTTTTGAGTTCGTGGGGGTAGCGGGTCATTTTTGTCGTATGAAAGTTTTTTTTTTGTCGCAGACTGTTTTGTCGCAGCGCTACGACAAAAAATGACTCGTGGGTGCATTTTGTCGCAGCTGCGACAAAATAGGACTCGAGGGTGAATTTTGTCGTAAAACTTTATAAAAAAATGGATAAATATAATTTTTACGAAATGCACGAAAATCTTAAAATAAAAGAACAGTTGCGTAAGGGAGTTGGCGGTTAACATTGACCAAATCTCTGTGCACGAAACGTGCAAAATTGAAGCAGGCATGGCATTCGACTAGCATAATTAGAAATGGTGTGATTCCGATATCGTCACAGGTCATACAACAGTGTCATATATGTGGGTGTCCTACTGTCACTTCCTATCTTCAACTTCGCTGAAATTATCTCGTCGACACAGTCCCTCCGCTACCATCTGGTATCAGTTACTAAAATAAGCAAGGCCCGTACTATATCGTGAAATTTTCTTTTGAGAGCTCAGCACATCGTCAGAATCCAAGCCATGCAACGTGGTGTACCAATCAGCCGCAGCTGGAGACTTGTAATACGCAACGTGCCATCCGGGTTTTTTCGACCCGCATAGTCTACGTAGATTTTCGGGTTTTAGACAGCTGCTGTAAATATGCTAACTATCACTCCGGATTATGTAAATTTACAACGGAATATAGCTTATGTGCGGGCGTCGTGGAGGAAGGGGTTCTCGTGATGGGGACCACGTACCCCATGGGAGCGATGCTATCGTCGAAGATCGCATCATGAGAAGTAGGACTCGCGGCGGAGTACACCATCAAACATAATAAGGCCCGTATGAGCCGTTTGTTGATCATAATGGCTAAAGTTGCAATGACGCTCCGGATTCCCATCAGGCGGAGTCACCAATCTTCAATTGCCTGTATATCAAAGACACCGAATACCCAAAGTTAAGAATGTTACCTTAGCCGGGTTGTGACACTTGCTGTAGCAGTCTCTGTGACGAACGTATGACACGCGCGGTACGATACGCGCGAGGAGTTGCGACAGTGACGAGATACGGAAATACGGATGGGTGTTACACTTGTTCAGAGATAGCGAGAATAAGTAGGGCGGCATAGCAGGGTGAGGCAGACGCTCATTTTTGTTTTGCCTTCGTAACAGCGATTCCGAAAATAGGAAGTACTCGCTCAGACCGCGAAAACAGCAGTGTTATGATATAAGGATTTATGATATATAGCATTCTTTTGCTTGTGAAGATATACATTTGTTGGACTTATTCTTGTGTTATTCGGGGGGCATCCCGAGTTCACTGAGGAGAACTGGGAGGAGATGCGCAACGTGGTGAGGAGGTGCAGCTATTGCTTTGCCAACAAACCACAGGACATCAAGGGCTACCATGGAGGAGCAGCACATGCAACCTTCGCCATCCCGTTCAAGGACGAGACCAAGGTGGCTTACCAGCGACCGAGGAAGTACAGCCCAGGGGAGCAAGAGATTATCGATCTGCACTGCAAGGAGCTACTGGAGTACGGCTTCATCGAGCCGGCCTCGCAGCACTGTAGACACGCCAGCAACGTGGTGGTCGCAGGGAAGAAGGACCATGACACTGGACAGTGGACCTCAACGCGCTTCTGTGTCAACCTACGGAACACGAACCGGTTGTCGCTGAAGGACAACACGCTGCCTCACCGTCCAGAAGAGCTCTATCAGCGCGTGGCAAAAGCCAAGTTCAAGACTACTCTGGACGCGACCAAGGCGTTCCACCAGATTCCCATGACCACCGAGGAGGACAGGGACACGACAGCGTTCTGGTGGGGCAATCAGCTCTATCGCTACACTTCCATGCCATTTGGAGCAGCTGGAGCGACCGCTGCCTTCATCAGGATCATGGACTACGAGTTGCGCCACCTGCAACACTGTACGGTGGCGTACGTTGACGACGTGTGCATATACTCAGACACCGCTGAGCAGCACATCAAGGATGTAGAGGCTGTGCTTCGCACCTTGGGGGATGCAGGGATCCGACTGCACTCGGGCAAGTCAACCTTCGGGTCAGCCGCCGTGGACTTCTTGGGCTACCGCATTGGCCACAACACCATTGGTGCGCAGGACATCAAGTGTAAGGCCATCCAGGAGTTGCCCAAGCCCGAGGACAAGACTGGGGTGCGCTCCATCCTCGGGCTCATGAACTACTACAAGGGCTTGGTGGGGGAACCCATGGGACCCAATTACTCAGAGATGGCTCGGCCACTGAACGACCTGCTCAGGAAGGATGTGTTGGACGTCAGAGAAGCTTAGGGGAAGGAGCAGGACCAGGCGTTGCATGCATTGAAGGATGCCCTATGTTCGGGGAGGTGCTTGAAGCCCATCGATTACAGTAAGCCCATCTTCCTCTACACGGACTGGAGCAACCATGGCATTGGTGCAGTGCTGGGCCAGAAGGACGAGAATGGCGTAGAGCACATCTGCGTGGTGATCAGTCGCTCGTTGTCAAAGACCGAGAGACAGTACGCGAGCTTCCAGGGTGAGATGCTGGCAGTGGTGGGGGCAATCCGCACCCTGCGCCAGTACCTCCACGGGATCCACTTCACGCTGATCACCGACCATTCACCACTCACGACCCTCATGGAAAAGGGGGAATTGCAGGGCCAACACCTGCGCTGGGCCATCAGTCTTCAGGAGTTTGAGTTCACGGTCCAGTATCGACCAGGTCCGAAGAACGAGAACGCGGATGTGCCGTCCAGGTACCCGTTGCCCAGCACAGCAGACGAAACTGGTGCCCGCTTGGACCGAGAAGGGGACCGCGCACGGGAAGCGGGGCACGCCGAGATGCCGACGCGCTGCTTCGCAGATACCATCTGCTTAGAAGTGACCAAGGAGCCACCGCTTGGATCAGAAGTGAGCCCCGAGGCTCAGGTGGCCAACTACTGCGAGAAGATGGTCATGGAGCAGCTGGGGACCAGCGCAATCCATCGACTGTTTGATGTACACTACCAAGAGGAGTTGGAGTGCAACAAGGGGGTCATGTTTGACACTGACCACCCAGAGGTGGCTAGGTGCTCTGGCAGGCTGACACGAGTCGCCTGGGATGCCCTCAGCCAGGTCCAGCCGGTCAGGGGCATGCATTCTGGAGGCTCCCCAGCGATCTACGGCGACGAGACCATGGAGGGTGGCAAACTCAAGGTGCCAAAGAAGATCGACACGAGAGTGATTGACAAGAGCTTCTTTCGAGAGGCCAGAGAAGAAGGCGTGGTCTGCTATGAGCCCTGTGGGGGCTTGTGTGCTGGGCTGGAGATGCTTTTGCGCTGTGGCGTCAAGGTCAACAAGTACCTCTACCAGGACACCTCGGAGTCCAGCCAGGCGGTAGCCAGGGCAAGGTGCATGGCGCTATGTCGCCGACATCCTGACTTGTGTCACGCTGATGCGGTTCACCTGGAGCAGCTCCCCAGCAACATCGAGGACACCAGTCTCATTGACCTCGTGCATGCGGGGGCATTGAGCGGAGAGCAATGGATCATGGTGTGTGGGTATCCATGCCAGGACCTGTCACCAGCCGGCAAGCTAGCCGGTTTGGAGGGCAAGCACAGCAGGCTGTTCTATCAGGCAGTGCGGATCCTTTCGACGCTGCAGCAGCTGCAGCCTCAGCGACCGCCAGCATATGTGCTAGAGAATGTCTCCCCGTTATCGCACCGGGAGAACTCGAAGATCAGGAAGGAAGTGTTCCCCATCATCAATAGTGTGGTGGGCCAGCCGGTATCCTTCGACGCAGCGCGCGCGGGATCATACGCGCATCGCCTACGAGCATATTGGAGCAATCTGTTTCAGAATCATCAGTTCAATCAATCTGGTGATGGAGGGGGTGAACAGGCCACCGGACAGATATGTGTGTGACATCTTGCAGCGAGGCTGGAAGCCACGTAAGGTAGTCACTGGAGACAGGAAGCCTCACTACACCGCCAACGTCGTGGGGGAGCCTATGCGGGTGCTGCCGACCATCTTGGCAACGCAGAACTCCCGAGCCTTTCGTGCACCCCGGGCAGGCACTGTGGTAAGGAAAGAAGATGTCGAGGAGAAAGGAGAAAGCAGAGAGGTCAACCTGGACGAGAAAGCTGTTGCCATGGGGTACAACGCGAGTGAGCTACGCATGGCGCATGGCATGAGAGACGAAGAGTTGGCAAGCGTACTCGGTCTCGCCATGGATCGCCGAGCAATGGAGCTGTTATATGCGGTTGCTGAGGTCAGCACAACCAAGCTGCCAAAGAGTCAGGAAAGCGAGGAGGAGGAGCATGCCCTACAAATTTTGGAAACCCCAGTGCATATGTACCCGACATGTACCGGGGACGTGTACCCAACGTGTACCCAGTGTGTACCCAGCGTGCACCCAGCGTGTACCCAGCGTGTACCCAACGTGTACGAAAACAGTAAAAAACGGGGTCTGGTACATGCTGGGTACACGTGTACTCTACCTTGTACCTACGTGTACTTGCTCGCGGCGCGGCATATGTACCCGGCATGTACCCACGGCAGAGTACATGCTGGGTGCATGCGTTCGTGTATGTACCTTTTGTCGCATGCGCATGTACCCGGTGTGTACGCATCTACGGGTACATGTGTACCGCATATGTACTCAGGTTACCGTTGGATGTTACCGTTGGATGTTACCGTTGGATGTTACCGTTGGGACACCCGGGGTACATGATGGGTACATATGTACTTGGCCCAGGTACATATGTACTTAGTGATATAAACATTCCTGGCATTTACGTACCCAACATGTACCCACGCATCAGGTACATGCCGGGTATGCGTGTACGCGGGTTAGGTACACATGTACGTATTAATACTAACATAATTGGTGCATATGTACCCCGCATGTTCAATTAAGTGAGGTACATGCCAAGTGCGCATGTACGCAGGCCAGGTACATATGTACTTATTGATATTACATGACTAGTGCACATATACCCTGCATGTACCTTTAATTGAGGTACATGCCGGGTACACATGTACGCAGGCCAGGTACATATGTACCTATTGAGTTTAACATACACGGTACACATGTACCCCGCATGTACCTTTGATTGAGGTGCATCCTGGGTACGCATGTACGCAGGCCGGGGACATATGTACTTATTGATATTAACATCCATGGTGCACATGTACCCTGCATGTACCTGTTATTGAAGTACATGTCGGGTATACCCTACAAATTTAGAACCTTGTGTCTACCTTGTGTTTACCTTGTGTTTCGAGCCAAGTAGGGCCCTACTTGGGCAATGTCGGCAGTAAAATGGCAAAACCAGCCAAAATCGGGTGAAATGAAGTTTCCGATAGTTTGTTTTTTATTGTTGATATCGATGGTTTGGGTCGATGTAAGACATATGGAGCGAAGTTTTGGGTGGAATGGCTTTGGTAACCTCACTTTTTGAGGCCTCAAAGTTGTGCTACTCGGTACCTGCCCTGTACTTGGGGCTGTACCTGGGCTGTACTTGAAAACATTGGAAAAAAATATTTTTGGAATCTGTTTTTTTTGGGCTATTACGCTTATTTAGTCCTTACTATGGACAGTCTCCAAAGATTTAACGGAAAAAACATTTTACACTTCCTGTTACAGCACCTCAAAGTTAGGTCAGTATGGGCATTGGGTAGGTAAGGGGTAAGTAGGGGGCAATACCTACCCTGTACCTGGGCTGTACCTGGGCTGTACTTGAAAACATTGGAAAAAAATATTTTTGGAATCTGTTTTTTTGGGCTATTACGCTTATTTAGTCCTTACTATGGACAGTCTCCAAAGATTTAACTGAAAAAACATTTTACGCTTCCTGTTACAGCACCTCAAAGTTAGGTCAGTATGGGCATTGGGTAGGTAAGGGGTAAGTAGGGGGCAATACCTACCCTGTACCTGGGCTGTACCTGGGCTGTACTTGAAAACATTGGAAAAAAATATTTTTAGAATCTGTTTTTTTGGGGCTATTACGCTTATTTAGTCCTTACTAAATGAGTAAAATAGTCCTTACTAAATTAAGGCCCTACTTACCCTTGTTTATGTATAGACATGACCATATTTACCTTGTACTTGAGTATAGATACATGATAGGTAGGGCCCTACCCACCCTTGTTTATGTATAAACATGGCCTTACCTGACTAGTACTCGAGTATAGATACATGGTAGGTAGGGCCCTACCTACCCTTGTTTATGTATAGACATGGCCATACCTACACTGTACTTGTATATAGATACATGATAGGTAGGGCCATACTTACCCTTTTTTATGTATATACACAAACTGATGCTATCTATTTACACTACACAAATGCCATGTCGTACTGCAGGCCTAAGTACTAAGCAAGCTCGTCCTCGCTAGGATTTTCATCCTGGACATTCTGCTCGAAGAAATCTGCTCGAGGGTCAAGAACCACCGCAGTTTGCATGCAAGGATGCTTCACAATTACTACTTGCGACGCGATCTGATCTGCGAGCATGAATGGCTCTGTGGTATCGAAGACGGTGTCAGGGTTCTCGGGGTCATCGCAAAAGAAACAGCCAGTGACGCTGTCCGGGCCAACTATGGAGTTCATCCGGTTATACATGGCGATCTTCGCTTTTGTCGGCTTCTGCAGCCAAGCCGCCTTGACAAATATGTACTCGACCCCACCAAGCTTGATGGCATAGACGTCTTCAAGACGGGCGAGCCTGGCACGCATGTATAATTGAGGAATTAGTTTGCAAAAACTACTGGAATCGTCTGAACATGGCCATGTTTACCCAGGGTATCTAAAGAACCTAGGTGGGCATGGCCCTGTTATCACAATACATTACTGGGTAGGGCTAGAACATGGCCATGTTTACTCATTAATCATAAGCAGAAAGGCACGCACCTATCAGTCTCTTCCTCTTCACTTGTTCCACGCACGCGTTCGATGAAAAAAGAGCGGAAATAACACTGGACAGTTTTGAACTTCTTGTCCACAGCAGCGATGCGGAATCGCATGTTACCCACTTGTACCTTGTTAAACCTGCGGCACTTTGTGGGGCAACCACGCAACAACTCGATTTCGTCGGGAGTGAATGGTCGTCCGAGCCAAGGAGTCGGATCTTCGTCGGCGGCTAGACGGCATGTCATCCTCCTTTGCAGTCCTTTCTTCAAGCCACGACCGCCTCTCTTGACCCTGCGAATCACCTGAGTGATTAGTTTGTGGAAACGTGGATGGAAATCATGCACGAACATGGCCATGTTTACTTAGTGTTTCATTCAGGCATTGATTAGATGAGGCCTTACCTTGTTCGTAAGTCCTCATGATATGCATCAAGCAGGTCTTGCAACCGTCGGTAATGCCCCACATTGGTGCGCATCCAAACATCGATGCACGCTCGCTCGCCTTCGGTCAATGTGTGCTTCTTCCCTTTATCGGCCACAACAACGCGGTCCCGTACAAGAGCGGGGACGACAAGTGGCCGTGGAACTTCGTTGCGAAGTGCCATAAGTAACCCTCGTACATACTGAATGGTCTTCTGCCGCCCCATTCCGTTCATGATGCTCTGCACCGGGAAGGCATTGTTCTTCACCCACCTCCCGATTTTGCCATTTAAGGACTCGAATACGAACATCCAATACTCGCGAACCGGCCCGAGGTCTCGAAGTTGGTCTACCACGTGACACAATAGATGTGTGTTGAGGACCCACCAGTGAGGGCTCGTCCCATGTCGCGAGCTCTCCATGGTGACGAGCCACTCTCTAATGTACTTGTCAAGTGTCGGCAGCTCCTGAATCCCCATGTTCACCATCAACAATAGGTAGGTAGGGCCATGTCCCACCATGTTCCTAGAAGGTCATGAACGGGTATGGCCATGTCTAACCATGTTCCTAAGGGATAATGGTCAAGTATGGCCATGTTCACTCTGTAAACTAGGTGGGCATCGCCATGTGCATTCAGCCTTCACACAAAATGTAAATTCTTGGTGACGCGACAGGGAACATGAGAGCAAGGTACCAGAGAACCGCACCTTCAGATCGATCTCGTGGGCCGTGATTTCCCGGACTATCGTTGAAAGTTGCCCCACCAAACGTGCGAGTGCATTGGGTGAGTCATCGTCCCTTGGCCATGCCGCGAGGATCGCGAAAAGTCCATTTCTGAACATCACCAAATATTCGTGGGCTTTTAGCTTCTTTGCGTTTCCGTCTGAAGACAGTTTCAACAATTTCCATTGACCCGCTCCCCATTCCCGTGGAAAGCCAACTTCCTCTCTCGCGAATTCCTCGGCTCTCTTCAAGCACCTTCCCGTAGCGGTGCGCACGTCGACAATCTGCCAAGGGGATGTCCTTTTGGTGTAGTTGCCATTCGCATCTGCTCAAGTGTCGGACCCGACCATAATTCACGTATGGATGCTAAACTTTTGAACAAACCGGACAGAACTGCCTACATATGGCCATGTTCAAGCATGTTCATAAGCCAAAACGGCTGGACACAGCCATGTTTACATAGGTTTCGCTGGATGGGTTCACGTCGGGTCAGGCCTATGGAAAGGGGAAAATACCAGTTGCCCACCATGTGGGTTTAATGCCTTGAGATTTCGCCCACGTTCGCGTTTTCTTGTCAAAGTCAGTTCCCATCACGGCGTCAAGGACGTGCTCTCCAAGATTCTTGATCAAGTGCATCAAGTCGATGAGGTAGTCCTTGGCCTCATCCCAATACGGCAAGCGTGAGAATTCCGAAGGAAATTTTATACCGGTAGCTTTTATCATCGTCTCGAGATCCTTCATCGTGAAGTGTCCGCTTTCCTTAAGCGTTTGGTGCTGCGCCGCGTGGTGCCGTATCTCGGCATCCGTTCTCTTTTGAAACTCTGCGGGACCTGCGATGCAACAGGGTGAACATTGCCCTACCCATCATCGAAGCCGTCCGAACATGGCCATATCCGGTCATGTCTACACGTGGGTATGGCCATGTCTATGAAAAACACTAGCACAGCATGGCCATACTTAACCAATATCTGTCGCTTGCGTGCAGTACATCAAGGGAATACCAGAGAAGGTTGTTTACCAGGCTCGGCTTCCGTGCGGAAGGTATACCGCATCCCCTTGAAGATGCTAGATCGCCAACCTTGCAGGTTGCATGCAATGCAAGCCATGTACGCCCCCACATCCTTGCGACAAGCGCCATCCATCAAACCTTTGATGTCAAACAACATCTTAAACAACATGCACCTCAAGTTGAAGGTTTCTTTTTTCACGATGTCGTAGCACGGCACGCCATCCCATAACTCCAGCAGCTGGTCCACAAATAGCTCGTAGATAGGTTGCGTGCTTTTTGGCTTCGAGCCGCTACATATCCCAAACACCTCCATGTTCACGAACTTGCCGCGGATGGTGGGGTGCATATTGAGGTATTGAAACGTCACCGGGAAAACTCCGCGCAGGTCCTTCCACACCGTGGCGCCATCCGCACATCCTAAGATCACCACGTTGCGGGGATCGCTGAAGAACTTGGGGTACCTTTCCCGCCGTTGCCTCCATGCTGGACTGTCTGCGATAAACAGGTAAGTATGGCCATGTTCAGTAGGTTTCTAGAAGGACAGGGCCCGAACACAGCCATGCTCAGTAGGTTTCCAGAGGAATAGGGCCCAAATATGGCCATGTTCAGTAGGCTTTCAAAGGGCATTCCTTTCACAATCGGGAACTGGAAATTTTCACTTACCCCACATAGTTCCCATCGCCTCCTTGGTCAAGTCGCATGGAATATGGCGGGCGTGCGCTTGCATGTCCACGCAAAGCTCCGGGTGCGCAAAATTCCTTTTGAGAAGATCCGGGAGGTTCCAATAATAAAACGTGGACTTTCCTCTCCGGCTCGCCAACGGCTTCTCGAGCATCTCCGGGGCCCATCTATCGGCGCCACACGTCGAGCATGTCCGGCACATTGCGTGCTCTCCGTCGAATCTGCAACATCCATTTACACAGATGTCCACCGACTTAGAAGGCAAGCCATACATGGATAGATGTCCTATGGCCTCTTGGTAGTTCTTCGGTAGAGTGCCCTCCGGGAACATCTTCGGCAAATTTAGACGAAGTATCTCCAACAAGTCGTTAAAGGATCCTTGACTAAGGCCATGCTCCAAGTTCCATTCCAAGAGATCGAGCATGAGCATGAAGGCATCGTTTTCCTTACCAGAAGCATCCTGCGAAACTGACACCACCTTTAGAAATGGGACGGACATTGCCACGTAACTGTGCAAACATGGCAATGTTCGCCTTGTTTACATTTTGAAATGGCAAGACATGACCATGTCTGCCCAGTACCTTATTAGCCAGTGCATATCCTCACCTTAAACCTCACCTTATGAAACCACATTAACTCAAAGTGCAGCAGCAGCAAGCGACACCACGGTTGTTGTGTTATTTTCAGGTCGCACCTTTACCATCTCCTCCAAGCTCTTTAGTATCTCGTTGATTACATCCATCTCCTCGTCATTCGCCTCGTGTGCGGTACCACTCATGCCATCATCTCGATGGGGGATGAACATTGGGTGCGATCGCACTCCCACAAGGCACTCCACGATAGGAAATGCCACATCCCATGACTGGTTGCCGCAATGAAGAGAGATGTGCACGTCATCCTCCGGATACATATCGTCGAAATTGCCGGGTTTCATCCACCCTTCGTACTCGTCGAAGTCAATGCCTTCGATGTGGTTGAGGAAATACATCATCTTCTCCCACTCATACTCGATTTTGAGGAGCTCCCCGTTCGTGCGTGTGGAGGTCACGCTCACGTGAAAACAGGCGGTGTCGTCACGTTCTTGCCGAGTTGGGGAGGCGACTGCAACGAGCACCTTGGGCAGGTATTAGGCACACATGGCCATGTTCACCAATTACCTGAAGCTATACAAGGCAGGTATGGCCATGTTCAATAGTAGGTTCTCACCTGCTGGCTCAGACGGGAAGGGGGAACCGAATTCATCCATCTCTTCATCCGTCTCCAAAGTAGGTTCGGTAGAATCATGTGGGGTAGGCGGCCTAAGAGGAAGCACGGCATCCGGATCCGGTTGTGGAGGTACATGCCAACCGTAAAGCCTTTTGTGTGTGTAGATGGTTCTCGTTGACACTTCCTTGGTGATGTTGTTCTCCACGCAACGATTGCAACCACATGGCTTCTTTTGCGCGTCCCTTGCGCGTGGACCGTTCTCCACACCTCCGCGGCGGCGTCTGCACGAAACCGCGTACGAACATGGCCATGCTTACCTTGTGTATTCCAAGGAACATATACAAACAGCGCCATGTTTACATCGGGTTTGAAACCATACCTGGCTATAGGGTGTGGGAACGCCGGGTTTAGCGGAGTACACATTATGGCCTCGTCGGCTACCTCGCGGACGATGGGTTCGGTGTCTGCGTCATGGGCACGGGAATCGTCTTGGGCCACGGCCTCGGAGATCGGAGAGTCGGCATCGGAGGCCAAGAGCATCATCGGGTGTGCGGAGGTGGTGGCATCGGCACGGGAATCGTCTTGGGCCACGGCCTCGGAGATCGGAGAGTCGGCATCGGAGGCCAAGAGCATCATCGGGTGTGGGGAGGGGGGGGCATCGGCATCGGGGCTGGCGTCGTCGGAACTCGTGACATCCTTGCTCTTGATGGAGTCGTGGTCATCCAAAGTGGGTTGCTCGGACTTGGTCAAATTCAACTCGTCCGGCGGAGCCATACAAATGTCGTCGTCCCTCACCACTTTCAAAATCGCGTCTTTGATCATGGCAAGATTTCGGTGGACGGGAGGTTCCAATGCCCAACGGTGGCCGGCATACTCGATGTTCGCCGGATGGTCCTCTAGGTAGAGTGTATCGGCGATGCACTCCCATATTCTCGAACGGTGGCCCTTCGCATTTGCCACCATGTCGAAAAACTCTTGCGGCGTGCACACCGTTTTCTTCTCTTCGCCTGAATGGGGCATGAAGGAATGGATGGTGACATTGCGTTGCCTGTTGCAAAAGAATCAGAAATGTGTTAGTAGGGCCATGCCCACATCGTTTCAGCAATGGACATGTCTGATCAGGACTTGAGCATAGATACATGATAGGTAGGGCCCTATTTACCCTTGTTAATGTATACACATGGCCATGCTTGATCAGTACTTGAGTATAGACACATGGTAGATAAGGCCCTACTTACCCTTGTTTATGTATAAACATGTCCTTGCATAATGCAGCACGCAATCAAGCTTACGGAATGTCACCTTGGATCCGAAAGTTGGCTTGCCAACGAGGAATCGTCCGAGTCACTGCCTGAATGCAGGTCTGGCAACGATGAGTCGTCCGAGTCCGTGTCTGAGCGCTGGCTTGGCAAGGAGGAGTTGTCGGAGGCAGTGCTTGAAAGCAAGCCTGGCAACGAGGAGTCGTCCGAGTCCTTGTTTGACCGCTGACCTGGCAGCATGGAGTCGTCTGAGTCCATGTCGCGGCGGTCGGAGTTGGCTTCGGAGTTGGGTGTATGGGTACATGGGGGCGAAGTAATAGCTGTGGCTGCAATGTCTTCGGCATGGGGGTCCGACCTACAGCGAACACGGCCAAACATGGCCATACCTAATCCCTTCCCATTGCAGGTAGGGCAATGCTCGCCCCGGGTTCGTCCCGAGGGCGAGGCAGGTAGGGCCCTACTCGTACCGTAATCGTGCCGCAGCACCCCTTAGTCGACGAACCACAATGAAAGTTTAACATCACACAGGCGAGGTAGGGAAAGCAAAAATTTGGCCAGGGCCTCCGGCGCACAAGGTCGCATGTGGCAGGAATTTCCGTGCTTTTCGGTCCGACCTACAGCGAACACGTCAAAACACGGCCATACCTGGCCCCTTCCCATTGCAGGTAGGGCAATGCTCGCCCCGGGTTCGTCCCGAGGGCGAGGCAGGTAGGGCCCTACCCGTACCGTAATCGTGCCGCAGCACCCCTTAGTCGACGAACCACAATGAAAGTTTAACATCACACAGGCGAGGTAGGGAAAGCAAAAATTTGGCCAGGGCCTCCGGCGCACAAGGTCGCATGTGGCAGGAATTTCGGTGCTTTTCGGTCCGACCTACAGCGAACACGTCAAAACACGGCCATACCATACCTGACCCCCTTCCCATTGCAGGTAGGGCAATGCTCGCCCCGGGTTCGTCCCGAGAGCAAGGCAGGTAGGGCCCTACCCGTACCGTAATCGTGCCGCAGCACCCCTTAGTCGACGAACCACAATGAAAGTTTAACATCACACAGGCGAGGTAGGGAAAGCAAAAATTTGGCCAGAGCCTCCGGCGCACAAGGTCGCATGTGGCAGGAATTTCCGTGCTTTTCGGTTCGACCTACAGCGAACACGTCAAAACACGGCCATACTTGGCCCCTTCTCATTGCAGGTAGGGCAATGCTCGCCCCGGGTTCGTCCCGAGAGCAAGGCAGGTAGGGCCCTACCCGGTCATGCCGTCGCGTTCAATGTCAGTGAAGGTGGCGCGTGCCGGATGATTGTCGTATTCTTCCGTCAGAATGATTCCATCCCAAAAGAGTTCCTCAACTAAATCTACAAACCCATTCGTGGGATTGGCATCCCATTCGAGGACACGTTGCCTCTTGAAGGCATCGTCCGCACGCGGCGGCGTCGTCAACCCATCGCCCTCACCCGGAGAATTTGCCAAGCGATATGCAACAGTGGCTCTTTTCGCGGGATTGACCCTCCGTCTCTCCTCCGGAATCCCACCTTGCGCCAATCTCTGTGCGCGGGATGTCATCGCCTATTGTGCCTGCAAACCGCTTTTGCCCACGTACGTAACCTGCTGTACCATCATAAGTATGGCGTAAACATGGCCCTACCTAAGCAGTTTCATGGTGAAACACGGCCTTGTTAGCCTTGTTTTACTGCCAACATTGGGTAAGACGTACATAAAACGGACCATGTTTGATCTGTGTTTAAAAACACGTGGCAAACTTGGCCATTTTTGGGCAATGTTGGCAGTAAAACAAGGCAAACCACGTTGTGTTGCGCCGCGGAAGATGTTTACCTTGTACCTGAGTAGAATTGCCCTGGTATGGCCCGGTTCGAACAGCATTCACGCGAACACAAGGTAGACATCTTCCGCGGCGCACATAGCCCAAATCAATGCCCCAAATGCAAAAACCAATGGGGAAACGACCCAAACATGGTCATGTCTAGACCATACCTTAGGGTGCAGGCGGGCGTGCCAAAAAAATCGGTCATTTTGGTGAAAAAACAAAGTTGAGCTCAAAAGAAGGGGGCTTGGGCGCTGACTACAATGGTGAAAACGGTTTGTTGAAAGGTTGTAAAGGCCTTTGGAAAAAAGGCCTTTATTATGTGGAACTTCAACTTGCGAGAACAAAAAACAAAACTGGAAGACGACGGAAACTTGCGTTGCCCTGGGGCATGGTCATGCGCGCGGCGCGATTCGAATCCGACTGATCGACGAATCCAACGCCTGGCGATCGAAAGTGCCAAAGTAATTTCAAATTGGGGCGTCCGATGCGAATACGAAATGCGTTGACCTCGAGTGACCGCGAATCCCGCTTCCCTTCCCCTTCTCATCGATCCACGGAAACGCAGGCGGCGTACTGCGTGGAACGGATACGAGGGAGGGAGGTGGTGCTTTACCTTGCAGGAAGTAGTCAAAACGGTTTATTAAAGCGAGCGATACCGTTTTAAGGCTAAAATTTACTGCTGCCTGCGAAGCACCACCTCCCTCCCTAGAAACGTAAGTGATTTGAAAAATGCCGAGCGGCATGTTATCCTACGACCAATTTAAATCTGCCCGCGCGAAAATGGGCAAGCTCGCGGACAAGGAAAAGTACCGGCAATACAAGCGCAAGTATGCGCTTTTAAATGCGTCCGACTCCGAGAGCGGTGGCTCCGAGGACACGGACGAGGACGAGGAGGAGGAGGAGGAGGAGGAGGAGGATCCGGGGGCCGAAAGCAAGAAGGGGAGTGGGCTTGACCGCTTCGCCCTTGCGATGGCCAAGGTGAAGTCCACAGGGGATTCAGTTAAAAATCTTCAGAAAGCGCAAAAAAGGAGGGGAAGGAGGCGGCGCAACACAGGAGAGACGTCTTCCGTGAGTAACCCAGCCGAAATCCTGCTTGAAAAACACTTGCTAGGGTGTTAGAACATTGCACGAACACAGCCCTGTTCGCCCACCTTCCAGTTGTAGGTAGGGGGTGTACACTGCGTAAATAGGGCAATGTTTGGGTAGTGTCCTGCTTGTGTTTTATGTTGTCCTGTCGCAGGAAGTTCAGATGCTACCGTGTGGGGTGTTTGTGTTTGATTTCACAGACGATATGGTGGTGAAGGGGCATGTAAATCCCTTCCAGGGTCTGGATAAACAGACCCTGGCTAGGGATAGGTTCCGCCGTCGAATGGCGGAACTAATGCCCCTCACCGCCACGTTGGGCTCAAGTGGGGACAACCAGCATATGAAGTTGTCCACCTTGATGCAAAATTTGAGGCGCCGTCACAAGTGGGGGAGGTGGCGCCTCAAGGCGGGGGAGGTGCATGTCTGGGTATGCAACATACCCGGGCATGCATACACCACCGCCAACGTGGAGGTGTTTTCCCAAAAGAAAGGCCAACCCACAACGGCCGAGATCAAGGCCGGGGTGGAGGCTGCGAGTTTGACCCAGAACGGCGACGTCCCAACGGAAGGTGCGTTCTTTGCTTGAAATAAGTTTTGTGATAAGTTCTTCGTTTCTTATGTGCAAGTAAGGCCCTGTTCGCACCGTTTAGTACAGAAGTACTATACAAGTAAGGCCATGTTTACACACTACCTATGCAAACATGGCCATGTTTGAAACTAACTTAGTGTTGGTCGTGGCAGCAGAGGATCGGAAGGCAATCCTGCGGGATCTTATCGACGCCAAGGAGGAGGAGGAGGAGGAGGCCAGGGGCAAGGGGAAGGCCGAGCCCAAGGGCAAGGAGAAGGCCGAGCCCAAGGGCAAGGAGAAGGCCGGGCCCAAGGGCAAGGAGGCCATGGCGGGCAAGGGCAAGGAGCCCATGGCGCCCAAGCGCCAAGGGCTCAAGGTGGCCGAAGCCCGAAAGCGGGCGGCCGAACAGGAGGTGCTTGAGCACGGCCGCCTCAAGGTCGGCGACCACGCCTTGCTCATGGCTAGCGAGGACCACGAGGTGGAGGATGAGGAGAAGAGGTGGAAGGCGGGGACACCCGATGTTCCCACCTCTTGGTACAACGACGACCTCACCCCGCAGGTCCACACCCCCCTGCTCTGCGGGGTGGTGGTGGAGACGGTGCCCAAGAAGCCGGCATGGCACTTTGGGCACCAGGTGGCGGGGGGGCTCCCACGCGACCAGCTGTGCATCAAGGTAAGACCCGAACATGGCCCTACCTGCAATGTTTTCCTACGAAACCGCTTAAACATGGCCATATTCGGACATGTTTACACTTCGAACTAACTTACGCGTGTGCTTGCAGATCACGGAGTTCCATTGGACTCTGTACGACCCGGTCCACCAGGACCGGGTCAAAAAGGCACTACTCTACGTGTTCGAACAGGTGGAGGAAAAAGTGCCTGAGAAGGCAGAGTTCAAGAGGCACCTCGATGACTTCCTCAAGGGGAGGTTCGCTACGGGGAGCCTCTTGTGTTGCGTGCCATGGGAGCAAGCAACACAAAGGTACGACGACGGAAAGGAGTTGTTGTACTACCACTCCGGGAAGCCCGACGGGCTGAAAGTGCCTAAACCGGCGGGAACCTCCGCGGAGGACGAGGACGAGGACGAGGAGGATGGGGACTATGTACCCCCGGCGGATGATGATGCGCCCGAAAAGGGGGATGAAGAGGAGGACGAGGACGAGAAGGAAGAGCCTCCTTCTCCTGAGCCTCCTTCTCCTTCTGCAAAAGGCAAAAATAAGAGAAAAGTAGACAGTCCTGCAGTGAAAGGGAACAAGAGGAGCAAAAAATAGAAAAATGTACACTTTCAGTAAATATTTTTAATTGAAAAATCGTTCAAACATTGCCATACTTACCCTGTACTTGAGCATGGATACATGATAGGTAGGGCCCTACTTACCCTTGTTTATGTATAAACATGGCCAT
>LGRX02029082.1:0-67315 GCA_001247695.2 Cymbomonas tetramitiformis | reverse complement strand
TCACACAAAATGTAAATTCTTGGTGACGCGACAGGGAACATGAGAGCAAGGTACCAGAGAACCGCACCTTCAGATCGATCTCGTGGGCCGTGATTTCCCGGACTATCGTTGAAAGTTGCCCCACCAAACGTGCGAGTGCATTGGGTGAGTCATCGTCCCTTGGCCATGCCGCGAGGATCGCGAAAAGTCCATTTCTGAACATCACCAAATATCCGTGGGCTTTTAGCTTCTTTGCGTTTCCGTCTGAAGACAGTTTCAACAATTTCCATTGACCCGCTCCCCATTCCCGTGGAAAGCCAACTTCCTCTCTCGCGAATTCCTCGGCGCTCTTCAAGCACCTTCCCGTAGCGGTGCGCACGTCGACAATCTGCCAAGGGGATGTCCTTTTGGTGTAGTTGCCATTCGCATCTGCTCAAGTGTCGGACCCGACCATAATTCACGTATGGATGCTAAACTTTTGAACAAACCCGACAGAACTGCCTACATATGGCCATGTTCAAGCATGTTCATAAGCCAAAACGGCTGGACACAGCCATGTTTACATAGGTTTCGCTGGATGGGTTCACGTCGGGTCAGGCCTATGGAAAGGGAAAAATACCAGTTGCCCACCATGTGGGTTTAATGCCTTGAGATTTCGCCCACGTTCGCGTTTTCTTGTCAAAGTCAGTTCCCATCACGGCGTCAAGGACGTGCTCTCCAAGATTCTTGATCAAGTGCATCAAGTCGATGAGGTAGTCCTTGGCCTCATCCCAATACAGCAAGCGTGAGAATTCCGAAGGAAATTTTATACCGGTAGCTTTTATCATCGTCTCGAGATCCTTCATCGTGAAGTGTCCGCTTTCCTTAAGCGTTTGGTGCTGCGCCGCGTGGTGCCGTATCTCGGCATCCGTTCTCTTTTGAAACTCTGCGGGACCTGCGATGCAACAGGGTGAACATTGCCCTACCCATCATCGAAGCCGTCCGAACATGGCCATATCCGGTCATGTCTACACGTGGGTATGGCCATGTCTATGAAAAACACTAGCACAACATGGCCATACTTAACCAATATCTGTCGCTTGCGTGCAGTACATCAAGGGAATACCAGAGAAGGTTGTTTACCAGGCTCGGCTTCCGTGCGGAAGGTATACCGCATCCCCTTGAAGATGCTAGATCGCCAACCTTGCAGGTTGCATGCAATGCAAGCCATGTACGCCCCCACATCCTTGCGACAAGCGCCATCCATCAAACCTTTGATGTCAAACAACATCTTAAACAACATGCACCTCAAGTTGAAGGTTTCTTTTTTCACGATGTCGTAGCACGGTACGCCATCCCATAACTCCAGCAGCTGGTCCACAAATAGCTCGTAGATAGGTTGCGTGCTTTTTGGCTTCGAGCCGCTACATATCCCAAACACCTCCATGTTCACGAACTTGCCGCGGATGGTGGGGTGCATATTGAGGTATTGAAACGTCACCGGGAAAACTCCGCGCAGGTCCTTCCACACCGTGGCGCCATCCGCACATCCTAAGATCACCACGTTGCGGGGATCGCTGAAGAACTTGGGGTACCTTTCCCGCCGTTGCCTCCATGCTGGACTGTCTGCGATAAACAGGTAAGTATGGCCATGTTCAGCAGGTTTCTAGAAGGACAGGGCCCGAACACAGCCATGCTCAGTAGGTTTCCAGAGGAATAGGGCCCAAATATGGCCATGTTCAGTAGGCTTTCAAAGGGCATTCCTTTCACAATCGGGAACTGGAAATTTTCACTTACCCCACATAGTTCCCATCGCCTCCTTGGTCAAGTCGCATGGAATATGGCGGGCGTGCGCTTGCATGTCCACGCAAAGCTCCGGGTGCGCAAAATTCCTTTTGAGAAGATCCGGGAGGTTCCAATAATAAAACGTGGACTTTCCTCTCCGGCTCGCCAACGGCTTCTCGAGCATCTCCGGGGCCCATCTATCGGCGCCACACGTCGAGCATGTCCGGCACATTGCGTGCTCTCCGTCGAATCTGCAACATCCATTTACACAGATGTCCACCGACTTAGAAGGCAAGCCATACATGGATAGATGTCCTATGGCCTCTTGGTAGTTCTTCGGTAGAGTGCCCTCCGGGAACATCTTCGGCAAATTTAGACGAAGTATCTCCAACAAGTCGTTAAAGGATCCTTGACTAAGGCCATGCTCCAAGTTCCATTCCAAGAGATCGAGCATGAGCATGAAGGCATCGTTTTCCTTACCAGAAGCATCCTGCGAAACTGACACCACCTTTAGAAATGGGACGGACATTGCCACGTAACTGTGCAAACATGGCAATGTTCGCCTTGTTTACATTTTGAAATGGCAAGACATGACCATGTCTGCACAGTACCTTATTAGCCAGTGCATATCCTCACCTTAAACCTCACCTGATGAAACCACATTAACTCAAAGTGCAGCAGCAGCAAGCGACACCACGGTTGTTGTGTTATTTTCAGGTCGCACCTTTACCATCTCCTCCAAGCTCTTTAGTATCTCGTTGATTACATCCATCTCCTCGTCATTCGCCTCGTGTGCGGTACCACTCATGCCATCATCTCGATGGGGATGAACATTGGGTGCGATCGCACTCCCACAAGGCACTCCACGATAGGAAATGCCACATCCCATGACTGGTTGCCGCAATGAAGAGAGATGTGCACGTCATCCTCCGGATACATATCGTCGAAATTGCCGGGTTTCATCCACCCTTCGTACTCGTCGAAGTCAATGCCTTCGATGTGGTTGAGGAAATACATCATCTTCTCCCACTCATACTCGATTTTGAGGAGCTCCTCGTTCGTGCGTGTGGAGGTCACGCTCACGTGAAAACAGGCGGTGTCGTCACGTTCTTGCCGAGTTGGGGAGGCGACTGCAACGAGCACCTTGGGCAGGTATTAGGCACACATGGCCATGTTCACCAATTACCTGAAGCTATACAAGGCAGGTATGGCCATGTTCAATAGTAGGTTCTCACCTGCTGGCTCAGACGGGAAGGGGGAACCGAATTCATCCATCTCTTCATCCGTCTCCAAAGTAGGTTCGGTAGAATCATGTGGGGTAGGCGGCCTAAGAGGAAGCACGGCATCCGGATCCGGTTGTGGAGGTACATGCCAACCGTAAAGCCTTTTGTGTGTGTAGATGGTTCTCGTTGACACTTCCTTGGTGATGTTGTTCTCCACGCAACGATTGCAACCACATGGCTTCTTTTGCGCGTCCCTTGCGCGTGGACCGTTCTCCACACCTCCGCGGCGGCGTCTGCACGAAACCGCGTACGAACATGGCCATGCTTACCTTGTGTATTCCAAGGAACATATACAAACAGCGCCATGTTTACATCGGGTTTGAAACCATACCTGGCTATAGGGTGTGGGAACGCCGGGTTTAGCGGAGTACACATTATGGCCTCGGCGGCTACCTCGCGGACGATGGGTTCGGTGTCTGCGTCATGGGCACGGGAATCGTCTTGGGCCACGGCCTCGGAGATCGGAGAGTCGGCATCGGAGGCCAAGAGCATCATCGGGTGTGCGGAGGTGGTGGCATCGGCACGGGAATCGTCTTGGGCCACGGCCTCGGAGATCGGAGAGTCGGCATCGGAGGCCAAGAGCATCATCGGGTGTGGGGAGGGGGGGGCATCGGCATCGGGGCTGGCGTCGTCGGAACTCGTGACATCCTTGCTCTTGATGGAGTCGTGGTCATCCAAAGTGGGTTGCTCGGACTTGGTCAAATTCAACTCGTCCGGCGGAGCCATACAAATGTCGTCGTCCCTCACCACTTTCAAAATCGCGTCTTTGATCACGGCAAGATTTCGGTGGACGGGAGGTTCCAATGCCCAACGGTGGCCGGCATACTCGATGTTCGCCGGATGGTCCTCTAGGTAGAGTGTATCGGCGATGCACTCCCATATTCTCGAACGGTGGCCCTTCGCATTTGCCACCATGTCGAAAAACTCTTGCGGCGTGCACACCGTTTTCTTCTCTTCGCCTGAATGGGGCATGAAGGAATGGATGGTGACATTGCGTTGCCTGTTGCAAAAGAATCAGAAATGTGTGAGTAGGGCCATGCCCACATCGTTTCAGCAATGGACATGTCTGATCAGGACTTGAGCATAGATATATGATAGGTAGGGCCCTATTTACCCTTGTTAATGTATACACATGGCCATGCTTGATCAGTACTTGAGTATAGACACATGGTAGATAAGGCCCTACTTACCCTTGTTTATGTATATAAACATGTCCTTGCATAATGCAGCACGCAATCAAGCTTACGGAATGTCACCTTGGATCCGAAAGTTGGCTTGCCAACGAGGAATCGTCCGAGTCACTGCCTGAATGCAGGTCTGACAACGATGAGTCGTCCGAGTCCGTGTCTGAGCGCTGGCTTGGCAAGGAGGAGTTGTCGGAGGCAGTGCTTGAAAGCAAGCCTGGCAACGAGGAGTCGTCCGAGTCCTTGTTTGACCGCTGACCTGGCAGCATGGAGTCGTCTGAGTCCATGTCGCGGCGGTCGGAGTTGGCTTCGGAGTTGGGTGTATGGGTACATGGGGGCGAAGTAATAGCTGTGGCTGCAATGTCTTCGGCATGGGGGTCCGACCTACAGCGAACACGGCCAAACATGGCCATACCTAATCCCTTCCCATTGCAGGTAGGGCAATGCTCGCCCCGGGTTCGTCCCGAGGGCGAGGCAGGTAGGGCCCTACTCGTACCGTAATCGTGCCGCAGCACCCCTTAGTCGACGAACCACAATTAAAGTTTAACATCACACAGGCGAGGTAGGGAAAGCAAAAATTTGGCCAGGGCCTCCGGCGCACAAGGTCGCATGTAGCAGGAATTTCCGTGCTTTTCGGTTCGACCTACAGCGAACACGGCCAAACATGGCCATACTTGACCCCTTCCCATTGCAGGTAGGGCAATGCTCGCCCCGGGTTCGTCCCAAGAGCAAGGCAGGTCGGGCCCTACCGCCCGTACCGTAATCGTGCCGCAGCACCCCTTAGTCGACGAACCACAATGAAAGTTTAACATCACACAGGCGAGGTAGGGAAAGCAAAAATTTGGCCAGGGCCTCCGGCGCACAAGGTCGCATGTGGCAGGAATTTCCGTGCTTTTCGGTCCGACCTACAGCGAACACGTCAAAACACGGCCATACCTGGCCCCTTCCCATTGCAGGTAGGGCAATGCCCGCCCCGGGTTCGTCCCGAGAGCAAGGCAGGTAGGGCCCTACCCGTACCGTAATCGTGCCGCAGCACCCCTTAGTCGACGAACCACAATGAAAGTTTAACATCACACAGGCGGGGTAGGGCAAGCAAAAATTTGGCCAGGGCCTCCGGCGCACAAGGTCGCATGTGGCAGGAATTTCCGTGCTTTTCGGTCCGACCTACAGCGAACACGTCAAAACACGGCCATACCTGGCCCCTTCCCATTGCAGGTAGGGCAATGCCCGCCCCGGTTTCGTCCCGAGAGCAAGGCAGGTAGGGCCCTACCCGGTCATGCCGTCGCGTTCAATGTCAGTGAAGGTGGCGCGTGCCGGATGATTGTCGTATTCTTCCGTCAGAATGATTCCATCCCAAAAGAGTTCCTCAACTAAATCTATAAACCCATTCGTGGGATTGACATCCCATTCGAGGACACGTTGCCTCTTGAAGGCATCGTCCGCACGCGGCGGCGTCGTCAACCCATCGCCCTCACCCGGAGAATTTGCCAAGCGATATGCAACAGTGGCTCTTTTCGCGGGATTGACCCTCCGTCTCTCCTCCCGAATCCCACCTTGCGCCAATCTCTGTGCGCGGGATGTCATCGCCTATTGTGCCTGCAAACCGCTTTTGCCCACGTACGTAACCTGCTGTACCATCATAAGTATGGCGTAAACATGGCCCTACCTAAGCAGTTTCATGGTGAAACACGGCCTTGTTAGCCTTGTTTTACTGCCAACATTGGGTAAGACGTACATAAAACGGACCATGTTTGATCTGTGTTTAAAAACACGTGGCAAACTTGGCCATTTTTGGGCAATGTTGGCAGTAAAACAAGGCAAACCACGTTGTGTTGCGCCGCGGAAGATGTTTACCTTGTACCTGAGTAGAATTGCCCTGGTATGGCCCGGTTCGAACAGCATTCACGCGAACACAAGGTAGACATCTTCCGCGGCGCACATAGCCCAAATCAATGCCCCAAATGCAAAACCCAATGGGGAAACGACCAAAACATGGTCATGTCTAGACCATACCTTAGGGTGCAGGCGGGCGTGCCAAAAAAATCGGTCATTTTGGTGAAAAAACAAAGTTGAGCTCAAAAGAAGGGGGCTAGGGCGCAGACTACAATGGTGAAAACGGTTTGTTGAAAGGTTGTAAAGGCCTTTGGAAAAAAGGCCTTTATTATGTGGAACTTCAACTTGCGAGAACAAAAAACAAAACTAGAAGACGACGGAAACTTGCGTTGCCGTGGGGCATGGTCATGCGCGCGGCGCGATTCGAATCCGACTGATCGACGAATCCAACGCCCGGCGATCGAAAGTGCCAAAGTAATTTCAAATTGGGGCGTCCGATGCGAATACGAAATGCGTTGACCTCGAGTGACCGCGAATCCCGCTTCCCTTCCCCTTCTCATCGATCCACGGAAACGCAGGCGGCGTACTGCGTGGAACGGATACGAGGGAGGGAGGTGGTGCTTTACCTTGCAGGAAGTAGTCAAAACGGTTTATTAAAGCGAGCGATACCGTTTTAAGGCTAAAATTTACTGCTGCCTGCGAAGCACCACCTCCCTCCCTAGAAACGTAAGTGATTTGAAAAATGCCGAGCGGCATGTTATCCTACGACCAATTTAAATCTGCCCGCGCGAAAATGGGCAAGCTCGCGGACAAGGAAAAGTACCGGCAATACAAGCGCAAGTATGCGCTTTTAAATGCGTCCGACTCCGAGAGCGGTGGCTCCGAGGACACGGACGAGGACGAGGAGGAGGAGGAGGAGGAGGAGGAGGATCCGGGGGCCGAAAGCAAGAAGGGGAGTGGGCTTGACCGCTTCGCCCTTGCGATGGCCAAGGTGAAGTCCACAGGGGATTCAGTTAAAAATCTTCAGAAAGCGCAAAAAAGGAGGGGAAGGAGGCGGCGCAACACAGGAGAGACGTCTTCCGTGAGTAACCCAGCCGAAATCCTGCTTGAAAAACACTTGCTAGGGTGTTAGAACATTGCACGAACACAGCCCTGTTCGCCCACCTTCCAGTTGTAGGCAGGGGGTGTACACTGCGTAAATAGGGCAATGTTTGGGTAGTGTCCTGCTTGTGTTTTATGTTGTCCTGTCGCAGGAAGTTCAGATGCTAACGTGTGGGGTGTTTGTGTTTGATTTCACAGACGATATGGTGGTGAAGGGGCACGTAAATCCCTTCCAGGGTCTGGATAAACAGACCCTGGTTAGGGATAGGTTCCGCCGTCGAATGGCGGAACTAATGCCCCTCACCGCCACGTTGGGCTCAAGTGGGGACAACCAGCATATGAAGTTGTCCACCTTGATGCAAAATTTGAGGCGCCGTCACAAGTGGGGGAGGTGGCGCCTCAAGGCGGGGGAGGTGCATGTCTGGGTATGCAACATACCCGGGCATGCATACACCACCGCCAACGTGGAGGTGTTTTCCCAAAAGAAAGGCCAACCCACAACGGCCGAGATCAAGGCCGGGGTGGAGGCTGCGGGTTTGACCCAGAACGGCGACGTCCCAACGGAAGGTGCGTTCTTTGCTTGAAATAAGTTTTGTGATAAGTTCTTCGTTTCTTATGTGCAAGTAAGGCCCTGATCGCACCGTTTAGTACAGAAGTACTATACAAGTAAGGCCATGTTTACACACTACCTATGCAAACATGGCCATGTTTGAAACTAACTTAGTGTTGGTCGTGGCAGCAGAGGATCGGAAGGCAATCCTGCGGGATCTTATCGACGCCAAGGAGGAGGAGGAGGAGGAGGAGGCCAGGGGCAAGGGGAAGGCCGAGCCCAAGGGCAAGGAGAAGGCCGAGCCCAAGGGCAAGGAGAAGGCCGGGCCCAAGGGCAAGGAGGCCATGGCGGGCAAGGGCAAGGAGCCCATGGCGCCCAAGCGCCAAGGGCTCAAGGTGGCCGAAGCCCGAAAGCGGGCGGCCGAACAGGAGGTGCTTGAGCACGGCCGCCTCAAGGTCGGCGACCACGCCTTGCTCATGGCTAGCGAGGACCACGAGGTGGAGGATGAGGAGAAGAGGTGGAAGGCGGGGACACCCGATGTTCCCACCTCTTGGTACAACGACGACCTCACCCCGCAGGTCCACACCCCCCTGCTCTGCGGGGTGGTGGTGGAGACGGTGCCCAAGAAGCCGGCATGGCACTTTGGGCACCAGGTGGCGGGGGGGCTCCCACGCGACCAGCTGTGCATCAAGGTAAGACCCGAACATGGCCCTACCTGCAATGTTTTCCTACGAAACCGCTTAAACATGGCCATATTCGGACATGTTTACACTTCGAACTAACTTACGCGTGTGCTTGCAGATCACGGAGTTCCATTGGACTCTGTACGACCCGGTCCACCAGGACCGGGTCAAAAAGGCACTACTCTACGTGTTCGAACAGGTGGAGGAAAAAGTGCCTGAGAAGGCAGAGTTCAAGAGGCACCTCGATGACTTCCTCAAGGGGAGGTTCGCTACGGGGAGCCTCTTGTGTTGCGTGCCATGGGAGCAAGCAACACAAAGGTACGACGACGGAAAGGAGTTGTTGTACTACCACTCCGGGAAGCCCGACGGGCTGAAAGTGCCTAAACCGGCGGGAACCTCCGCGGAGGACGAGGACGAGGACGAGGAGGATGGGGACTATGTACCCCCGGCGGATGATGATGCGCCCGAAAAGGGGGATGAAGAGGAGGACGAGGACGAGAAGGAAGAGCCTCCTTCTCCTGAGCCTCCTTCTCCTTCTGCAAAAGGCAAAAATAAGAGAAAAGTAGACAGTCCTGCAGTGAAAGGGAACAAGAGGAGCAAAAAATAGAAAAATGTACACTTTCAGTAAATATTTTTAATTGAAAAATCATTCAAACATTGCCATACTTACCCTGTACTTGAGTACAGATACATGATAGGTAGGGCCCTACTTACCCTTGTTTATGTATAAACATGGCCATACTTACCCTGTACTTGAGTATAGATACATGATAGGTAGGGCCCTACTTACCCTTGTTTATGTATATGGCCATACTTGTACTTGATACATACTCCAGGTAGGCCCTACTTACTTGGCCAGTACTTGAGTATAGATACATGATAGGTAGGGCCCTACTTACTTGTTTATGTATAGACATGGCCATACTTACCCTGTACTTGAGTACAGATACATGATAGGTAGGGCCCTACTTACCCTTGTTTATGTATAGACATGGCCATACTTACCCAGTACTTGAGTATAGATACATGATAGATAGGGCCCTACTTACCCTTGTTTATGTATAGACATGGCCATACTTACCTTGTATCTACCCATTTTCTAAGTGATTCATGCATTCACGGGCGTACGTATGGTGCGTTAGACATTGGGTAGGTAGGGGGTAGGTAGGGGGTAAGTAAGGCCAAAAACCACGACCAAACATGGCCCTACTTGGGTTGTGTTGCGCCGCGGAAAAACTGACTAAACATGGCCATGTGTGGTCGTGGTTTTTGGCCATCCAGACACAAGGTAGATACAAGGCAAACATGGCCCTACCTACGATTCCTAAATTTGTAGGGATACATGTACGCAGGCCAGGTACATATGCACTAGGCATGCACCAGATAATGCATTTGTATGCGTATTTATCGGGTACATATGTACCCAGTATGCACTACAAGGGAAAACATTGTGGGTGCACTTGCACCAGGCATGCACTTCAGCACAGCAGTAAGTAAAGCAAGCTTAGTTTATTTACATATCTATTTACAATGTTCTATTCTATTTTCTACATCCCCTTTTCTTTTTCGCCGGCTGCTCCTCTGGCAGCTTGTCCGCGCTCCTCTTGCCCTTCGAAATGCGGGAGACGGCGGGAGCATCGTCGACGGCGGGAGCATCGTCGACGGCGGGAGCATCTTCACCGGCTTTCATGCCGATCATCTTGTCCCGATTCTTCTCGGCTTTTTTGACCCACTCCTTCGGGCCTCCAGAAAAATAAAAAGGAAGGTCCACGTCCTTTTTTTTCGTGGTTTCGTCCTCCACGAAGCGGTGGATACAAAATTGTTGGGGGACACAAATGTCCCCCACGGCCACCACGCCGTTGTGGAGCTCATTCACCACTTCAGGATCGGAGACCTTTGCCGTGACCCCCAGCTTCTCAGCAGTCTCCGTAGCTAAAGCCTGCATGGCTGAGGTCGCATGCGGGAGGAGGTCCGGGTCGAGCAAGGTCCAATGGGCCTCCAACACCTACGCGTAAAACAAACAGTGCAAAAGTCAGACATAGTACGCATGTACCGAGCCTGTACTGCAAAGTAACACGAAGGGGGTACAAGTGTACTGGGTATGTACCTTTAAGGACACCCACCCATCGGGGAGGCCACCCTCCACCACCGCCTCCAGATGCTTGACCTTGGTGCCTTTCTCGTTGTCAAGCACCATGGCCGTCACCAGGGGGGTGTGGAGGAGTGGGCCGTGCGGCTTGTCCTCGGAGTACCAAACGGTGTCGTCGATGTCAACACCACCCCCCTCCCACCGCTTCTCCTCGGCCTCCACCTCCCACCGTGCACCGCATGCCATCAGGCAGACGATGTCCCCTATCTCCAAGGGGACCAAATCCTGCTGGACATACGCATCTTTGGCTACTTGAGCTTCAGCTTGAGCTTCACCATCATCCTCCTCCTCCTCGCTCTCCTCGTCCGCCCCCTCAACCGCCGTCCCCTTCCCCTTCCCCTCCTCGACCCCCTTCTTCTTGCCTGAAGATCGGGCTGGGTCAACCTCCTCTTCCTCCTCCTCCTCCTCGTGCCCCTCCAGTAAGTCCCTCAATATGAGGGACTTCAGCTCTGCTCAAGACACAAAAGCAATCAGTTGGCAAGCGGGTTGAATGCTACCTCTGACAACAGGTATATACCGGGTACACGTGTACCTAGACTGTACTACTCGACAGAGGTAGCATATGCATAAGGCAAACAAAGAAGCAAAAAACAAGAAATGGGATGCAATACCTTTGGAGGGGTACTCGGGGAGGGGTTCCTTCCCCATCTCCTTCAGGGCCGCCACGATCTCGGGGTTGGTGGGCCCGTGCTTGCCCTCGCACTCCACCACCACCTTCCACGTGGAGAAGGGGTGGTGGGCGATTTGGCACCTCCACCGATTGGAGGGTTTGTTGCGGGTCCACCTCCCCCAACGCGTGCGCCTTTTGAGGGCGGACGTCATCTGGGTGAGCTTGGTGCCGTGCCCCCCCCCAATGAGAGCCGCGGTCAACGGCATTTTCTTCCGACATGCGTCGACGAACAGGGCCTTTGCGGAAAGCTGGGATTTTATGGGCTTCCAGGGGTCGAGCTTTCCAGTGCTAATGAGATCGCCTGCGAAAGAAAGATGCTTACTAGTTAATAAAACAACGCGGATGTACCTACCTCTGACTGCAGGTACACGCTGGGTACACAGCAGGCACACGCCGTACGCCCTCCGGTGTGTGTAGGGTGCACGTGGACTTAGAGCGCACAACCTTGCAAAGACACATAAGGTACACGCGCACCCACGCAGTACAAAAAAAAGGAAGGAAGTTGCTAATTAATTAGCCATTTCTTACCGAAGATGAGCCTGCGCGTTTCGCAGGCGGAGCCCAATTCCATCTCTTGAGCGCCGCTTAACACAGCCACGCCAAGTTCGGCCTTCTCGCCGCGCCTCACGTTCAACGTTTTTAAATTACTTTTTATTTTGGAGGTGTGGGCGATCGGCTCATCCCGATGCCCTTTTCGGGCGCCCTTCGCCACCTTCTTCCCCCGTTTTTTTCGAGGGGATTCCTCCTCGTCCTCCGTCTCCTCGTCCTCACTATCTGAAAAACACGCCATTGCGGCGGCTTTGCTAAGGTACGTTTCGTACCTTTCCTTGGTGAATTTCTTTTGGTTGCCTTTGCACCAAGCCTTGAACTCGTGCTGATCCATGATTGCTTTGCTCTTTCCCATGTTTAGGCTGGCGCTGGTGCTGATTTTTACGGTGGTGTGCGTGGTATTGGATTTTAAGTTAACTTGGGTGGTAAGCGCCGCATCTCTTTCAAAATCCGTACTTGAAGCGTACACACGCACCACCCTCGCTGCGGACCGTGTCTTGGTCAACAGTTTCGTCGACACCTTCGTACCGAGTTCGTACCGCACGAAAAATTCGAGTCCGTATCGTTCGAAAAATCCGACGATAGCAGTCTGGAGCTGTCGTAGCCGAGTGGTGGGGATGACCTGTTGCCCGGTCTTCGGGCCGTGAGGCGGCGGTTCAAACTCGCCGTGGGGCTGATGCGACACGAGCCGAACGACGTGTAGTGATCGGGCGCCAATAGGAGCTAATGACGCTGGCGTCTTTAATTAAGGCCCTTCAGACGCCATACCCTTTTTCGATTTGCAGTCTGGAGTTTGTATGGGGCCCAGATTTTTCCTGCCTTTGATCCACAGGTGGGAAATCGTTTTTCGCGATCACGGTGACACTGACCCCGTCGAATTTCGTGCTTGTAAGTTTTTTGACACCCCTTCCTCATCAGGTATCTTTCGTCCCGTTCGATTCGCTATCGAGCGGTGCAGCTTTTCTCTGAAAATTTTCGCGGGTTGGGGATCGCAGGCACGCAGGTGACGTACGTATCGATCGCGATCGTCATCGATTATTCCACCCCACCGCTCTACTCGGGCGGTCATCCTAATTGAGGTACGATTTTCTCTCTCTGTTCCTTTTTTTTTTTGTGCAACACGTTTGCCCATTTTTCGTGCAACTAAAATGTTTTTCGGGCTCGTCGTGCACTCGATTATTTTTTGCGCTCGTCATGCGCTTTAAAATGAGGCCAACTTGTTTTTGGGGGGTTTGGTGACTTTTTTTTTGCGTTTTGGTGATGTTCGCTTGGGTACACGTGCGCCTGGGTTGTACCTGAAGCTGTCGGGAAAAGTGTAAATTGTACTCGCTTGCACTTGCATATACCAAACCTGAGTACATATGTTATTTCTGCACCCCAGTTTGGCTTCATTCTTGTACTTGCTCGCGGCGGATTTTAGTGACGGGATGGTTCATGTATACCCTAATTGTACCCAACATCCGCCGCGAGCAAGTACACAAAAGTACAAGAATGAAGTTTAAGTGGGGTGCAGAAATAACATATGTACCCAAAATTTACGTTCGGGTACATGCAGAGTACATTATTTGCGTACTGATAAGGTCCCTATGTACATGAAACGTACGGTGATAGTACATATGCGGTACACATGTAACCGTCTATGCGTACATGCCGGATACACGTGTACCTTTACCTTGTACCCAACGTGTACTTGCTCGCGGCGCGGCATGCGTACCCGGAATGTACTCGCCGCCGGGTACATGCCGGGTACATGCGTCCGTGTATGTACCTTATGCCGCCTAATACATGTTCGGTACGTATGTACCCGCAATGTCTTCCCGTATGCAGATCCATGCGACATGGGCAGGAGCGTCGGGGACGCCCTCGGTATCTTCGCCCGGCCCCGGCGCATGCATGGCGACAACACGGTCGACAACGACCCGTTCACGACACCGACGATGTCGATGCAAGGTGCGTTCTTCCCTTCATAAAGTAATACGTGCATCCCGGGTACGCGTGCACCTTACCGTTCTTCAGTTGGTACATGGCCGGTGTGACGTCGGTACATACGTACCGGACACTTACGCATGAAGGTGAAACGAAATATGCCGGAAATTCTTGCTTATGGTCACAATGTGCGCCGGAGGCCCTGCCAAAATTTTTATTTTGCGTGGGCGCGTCGTGTGGGAATGCCTTAGTGGGAGAATGTGTCCGCATTCACCGTACACGCTCGGTACACATGTACCCACGTCGTACCATTGTGATTATTCCCGGGTGCATGTGTACCGATAATGTACCGACTGACTGTGCTTCGCAGGAACGTGCGTGGCGAGCGTCGTGTACCTCAACAATCCGACCTAAACCACTGGGTCGTGGCTGGGGGACCGCGTGCACGTGGCCGCCGCCTTCACGTGGACGCGGCTTTATTACAATCAACCACAACAAATAGCTCCGCATGGGAGTCCGAGTTTTGGGAGGGAGAACGTTCCGGGGACGTGGGATGCGATGTAGCGGAGAGATTATTTTATCGCCAAGGACGTGGTGATGATCGTGCATCTTCCGCGTGGCCTTGGCTGTCTGCCCTGCCGGAAAATCCTTCCATACATCTCACTGCCGGTGCTCCCGCACCGGAAGGCTCGGCGGTTGTCGAGGAAATAACCGACGCCGTATGCGGCACCATTACCGACGGCGATCCTTCAACTGGGGTGGATATTGGCATGGCATGGTGCGTTCTTACCCGTACATCAATCCCCGCTCGATCTCCATTTCCACGAATCCACGCAGGTTGATTGGGTTCGTTCTAGGCTCGTGCCATAATTATGGTGGATACCCACTAACCCTTTGGTACGTGTTGCGTACATGTGCACCCATGTGTGGTGCATCCACAGTGCATATGTACGGCACCTGGGAATCGTTGGGTGCATATGTACGGAGCAAAGACGCATGCAAGTGAAACAAAAGATGCCGGAAATCCCTTCTTATGGTTACCTTGTGCGCCGGAGGCCCTGCCAAAATCTTCATGTTCGCATACGAAAATTCATGTTGGCCCTGTCTTTCCATTGTACCGACATTGCTAGTATGGTCCTGTCAACGGGTACATGGACGGTACAAGTGCACTAGAGTTGTGGTACATCATTGGTACATGTGTACTGACGTACAGCTTCAACCTCCTTCCAAAACCCCTCCGCCTCATGTGCCACAGCCCGGTGGTTGACGACGAGACGGCGGCAGAGGCGGCGTTTGATAACGTACTTCGTAACACGATTGTGGAACATCGCCATGACATGGGTGAGTGGACGTGTGACTATTTGGATGACTATGCACGAGGATTTCCCGACCTCGACGTTAATCGTACCCAACACTTGAACGCGTTCTCCGCCGAAACAAAGTTCGCGGGCAAGTACTTCAGATGTGAGTCGACTGATGGCATAATACCGTTGCCGGACTTGATCGTGATGCAACAAGAAGTCGCCGATTGGGTACGCCATTGCTTACTGACGGGCTTCCAAGGGGTTCCGGTTAATTGGAATGATGACGATGAAGCCAGATGGGTTCTTTGCAAGGCACCCCCTCCCCCCCCGCCGAGGTGAGATTTCTTGCCCGTGCCGTCGAAGTAGTCTGCGGTGTGTTGTTAGTACATAGGTACTGGACGTGCACACGTTTCACGGTACTCATGCGGTGCACACGTACCAAGATCGCACTGATATCGCGTACTCGCAGGTACACGCGCACCCAGTGAGTTGATAACTTGTGTTTGAAACTCGATCCTTGGCCACGCGGTGTTACCCACCCGCGTTGATGATCCCGCGCGCGTGGGTGCGAGGTGCTCGCAGAAGTACGCGGGACCGACCTCAGTTGATTCCTTGCAAATACCTCAAATGCGATGGCAAGGAACTAGTGTCGTGGAGAACGTCGCTCCACCACGTCAACAAGTTCGGTCCGCGCATCACCTCGGCCGACGCCGTGATGGAGGACGGTGAAGCCGTGGCCAAGGAGACCCTGCGCACGGTCGACGCGGACGCCAAGGCGGACGTGGTGGCCGAAATGGAGGATGCCGACGACCCGCCGCCCCCCCCGCCGAGGTGAGATTTCTTGCCCGTGCCGTCGAAGTAGTCTGCGGTGTGTTGTTAGTACATATGTACTGGACGTGCACACGTTTCACGGTACTCATGCGGTGCACACGTACTAAGATCGCACTGATATCGCGTACTCGCAAGGTACACACGCACCCAGTGAGTTGATAACTTGTGTTTGAAACTCGATCCTTGGCCACGCGGTGGTACCCACCCGCGTTGATGATCCCGCGCGCGTGGGTGCGAGGTGCTCGCAGAAGTACGCGGGACCGACCTCAGTTGATTCCTTGCAAATGCCTCAAATGCGATGGCAAGGAACTAGTGTCGTGGAGAACGTCGCTCCACCACGTCAACAAGTTCGGTCCGCGCATCACCTCGGCCGACGCCGTGATGGAGGACGGTGAAGCCGTGGCCAAGGAGACCCTGCGCACGGTCGACGCGGACGCCAAGGCGGACGTGGTGGCCGAAATGGAGGATGCCGACGACCCGCCGCCCCCCCCGCCGAGGTGAGATTTCTTGCCCGTGCCGTCGAAGTAGTCTACGGTGTGTTGTTGGTGCACGCGTACCGAACGTGCACGCATTTTACGGTACTTTTGCGGTGCACTTGTACCAGAATCGCACCGATATCGCGTACTCGCAGAGTACATGCGTACCTGCCAGAGGGTAAGACATGTGTTTAAGATCCATCACGTGAGCGTGGGTGCAAGGTGCTCGCAGGGGAATCCTCGCAGGCGTCTCAAGACAACAAGGCGCCGTGGAGGTCGGGGCACGACAAAGGGATTGGCGCAAAGCGCCATGTCCGTGCCTCCGATGCAAAGGATGCGTGAGGGTAAGTGTATGGACGATGCGTAGGCACAAAAGGATTTACGGATACGGCAAGGTTAATATACCCCCTCATCAGCATGATCATCGTGAGCATCTGCCTCTCCGTCCCCCCGATTTCGAAATGCCGGCGGATGGCGCCGGGCCTTCGGGAATCGCGAAGAATTACGAGGGAGAGGCACCCTTGCCGCCGATCCCTTTTGTACTCGCCGATGGAGAGACGCCCGCCGTCGCCGTTGAAGATGCGCCGGCACCCGTGGGTGATGACCTCCCTTATCTACCCCCCGACGCCAATTTTGTCGTGAAGGTGGCCCTCCTCGATGGCACGGTGGTCGATGAAAGGACATATGCATGGGGAGATATGGTCGACATCCTTGACAACATCGAGCACTCGAATCCCGCCTTATACCCGGGATGGATGCGAAATGGTTTCTACTACGATCTGGTAGCGGATGATGTTGAGATATCCCTTCATTACGATTCGGAGATCTGGGACATTTCATTCCCCATCGATGAGTGCATGCTCGAAATTAGGGCACACCCGATTTTCGTGCAAGGGCGGCCTACGCCGATTGTCGACACCTTTGTTGAGGCCCCCGTGGTTGAAGACGACAAGCTTGAGGACGACGTGCTTCAGGATGACGGCGGTCAGAGTGACATGGTGGGAGAGTTAATGCAAAAGCTTGCGGAAATGTGTCAGGTACGTGTTCACAAGCCATGATCCCTGGCGAGTAGTTCATGGTGGGTGCGCTTGCACCCGGTGTGTACCCGTGATAGTACATTACGGGTACATATGACTCACTGAAGGGGTACATGCCACGTACATGCGTACCCCGCATGTGTATATATTGATGTTGACTTGTGTCCTAGGTCTTTGTTTTTGCAGGATGACGCGGGAAACGAGGACACAACCGTACTTCTTGTCTTGGAGTTGATTGAGTGGAACCTGACGCACAACCTTACCCAAGCTTCCTTAACGGATTTGTTGACCATCCTTCGCGAGCGCCTTCCAAACTTATACCCCGGCGACACGCTCCCGAAAAGTTTCAACGCCGCGATTTCGCAATTCCAAGCGTTCGGGCTTCCGCATAAGATTGTGGACATATGCGTGAACGGCTGTTGCCGATTTGATGGGTCGAATGCTGGGTGCACCACATGCCCCAAATGTGGCGCGGATCGGTGGGACGAGAAAATGATGGCGAAGCCGGAGAAGAAGCGCCTTGGGCGCACGACCTTCTACTATTGGGACATCAAGGACCTACTAAGGAGGATGTACGCGCACCCGGAGTTGGCGGCAGACATGCTCGCGCATGCAAAGCACGTTCCTACCGAAGACGAGATGCACTACATGTGGGGTGTGTAAATCGCCCGTCCCGTCGAAAGATTCCAGTGCATATGTACCCTTAGCGTACTCGAACCCCGCGTACATAGCGGGTGCACTAGTTCATACACCTCGTACGTGCGTACCCGGCGTGTACCCCCAGTCTGTACCCAATCAACCATGATATCACACGGCTTGCTTGGTTGCAGATTCGCCGGCGTGGAAGAGACGGCGGGAGAAATACCCCAACTTCTTTAAGGACTCCCGGAACGTCGTGCTCTTGGGCTGCGCGGATGGGGCAACCGTATGGAAGGACCTCCGCGGCGTTTTCCCCGTTACATTTCAATACCTCAACTTGCACCCCGCCATCCGGGGGAAGTTCGTGAATATGGAGTTGTGGGGGATTTGCAACGGAACGAAACCAAAAAGCACGCAGCCGATATACGAGCTCTTCGTGGACCAACTTCTAGAGCTTTGGGAAGGTGTGCCATGTTACGATGTGCTCGAGAAGAAATCGTTCAACCTCCGATGCATGCTTTTCAAGATGCTTTTCGACATTAAGGGTTTGATGGATGGCGCATGCCGCATGGATGTGGGGGCGTATTTCGCCTGCCTCAAATGCATGCATAAGGCCTGGTTCTCCGACGTCTTCAACGGCATGCGGTACACGTTCCGTACGGAATCGGATCCCGGTGAGTGCCACGGCCCATTCTTATGATTGAGTAGAGGCCCGTGCACGTGCACCCGCTTTGTACCTTTTGTAGGTGCGCGTGTATTCGCGAGTACGTACTCATTCGTGCTGGCCAGGTGCGCATGCACCCGGCGTGTACCGAACCTTTGTTACACTAAACTCACGCGATGTGCACAGAGCCGGTAAGTTATCCTTTACGCACGGACGAGGATATTCGCTACCACGCCAAAAAGCACGCGAAGTTGTCGGACAGTGGTTTCTTTACGAAGACGCATATCCAAAGTTTCATGTCGGCGTGTGGGGTGAAGCTTCCGGCCGAATTCTCGCGATTGCCCTATTGGGACGAATCCATCCATGGACTATCTTATCGACCTCATGCACCTCATCAAGAACCTAGGCGAGCATGTTTGCGACTCTCTGATGGGTGCCGATTTCGACGACAAAGTCCGCCAATGGGCGAAGCAAGAAGGCATCAAGGCTAACTGGTGGGCCACAGGTATGCATGCATCTATGCGTACAGAGCTGCACGGGTACCTTCCTGGGGCTCATGTACCGGACGTGCACCCGCGTGTTGCGTACATGTGCACCCATATTTGGTGCATCCACGGTGCATATGTACGGAACCTGGGAATATTCGGGTACATATGTACCCGGGAAAGACGCAGGAACGTGAAACAAAAGATGCCGGAAATCCCTTCTTATGGTCACCTTGTGCGCCGGAGACCCTGCCAAAATTTCCATATTCACATACGAAGATTCATGTTGACTCTGTCTTGTCATTGTTCCGACATTGCTAGTATGGTCCTGTCAACGGGTACATGACCGGTACAATCATGTGCACCTGGGGCATGTGTACCGGGCGTGCACCCGGGCAAGGTACGCCGCGGGTACATGCGCACCCGACATGTTTCGCACGAGCAAAGCAGTGATGTGATGAAGGGGGGGAGGGGGGCTCGCTTGCAGGCGAAAATGGCAAATACACCATGCGAGATTCTCCTTGGCAGATTCCCGACGTCAAAACCAATTCGTATCGCTCATTGGATGCCGCTGGCTTTTGGGCTAGAGATGGCGAATTTCCACGAGCTTGGGGAAGCGGCCAATGGAAATTGTTGAAGCTTGCTATGGATGGAAGGGCGAAGAAGCTGAAAGCGCACGAGTATTTGGTAATGTTCGTCTCCGGCATGTTTGCAACTCTCGCGGCTTGGCCACGCGATGACAATTCCTTTAATCCACTCGCCAAGATTGTTGGAGACCTCACCACCATCATAAGGGAGTTGGCTTCGCACAAGGTCATCCCGAAGGTGCGATAAAATATGCTCCTCCATCCCACATGCCACCTGCAACTGCAAGCACGTAGGGTACATTTACGGGGTACACGCTTAGTACATACGCCTCCGGTGCGTACCCGGCGCGGTGCATGCCGGGTACCTATGTAACAGAATAAAGGTGCGTATATACTTGCTTTGTACCCGGTACATAGAATGTCCCGGTACGCCTGCACCCACCCTGCACGGGGCGTGTGTCGATACAGGACAAGGCGTCATTGGACAAGTATGTACAAGAATGGTTCGAGAACATCGAGAGCACTCGGGGAATGTGTTCACCACATTGGTGGGTACTTAACACGCACTTGCTTTCGCACACGGTCGATCAGATGTTTGACCTCGGGCCGGTTCGCGAGTATTGGATGTACGTGTTCGAGTCGTATAATGGGAAGATCGGGAGATGGGTGAAGAACAACGCGTTTCCAATACAGAGCATCATGAACGGCATCGGCAGACAGGACATGATACGGTTCGTGCGTGGACTCCTCATGGCATTACGCCAAGAGGTGCCAATGCCGTTCCACACGAAGGTCATCACCGTGGACCCGGTTGGCGTCAACAACGTGGGGAAAACCCACAATCTCACCGACCTCGAGCAACAGCAGCTGACCAAGTGGATGAGGAACAATATCCAGCACTACATAAATCTCGAGGAACTCGTGGAGAACTACAACCACCTCATCTGCAGGTAACTCGCATGTCGAGCATTGCGGGTGCACATGTACCAAGCATGTATGATAGGTCAGTACGTATGCACTCCGTTCGCACGCATTCCCAGTGCTGCCTAAGTGCACTTGTACCCGGCCTGCACCCGTAATGCAGTGCAAGCGCGGTACATATGTCCCCAGCATTTCCGTAGTGCTTAGGCGCCATGTGTTGTTTACAGAAACCGCACCTTCCGGTCAAAGGCACCGAAGATCGCCAAGTACAAGGTGCACATCGACCAGGACCCCATCCCATGGTTGGGAAGACAATACACAGAGTATGAACGCGCTCTACTCGAAGGTTGCCCTCCTCGATGCCGCAAGTTCAATCGAGTGCAAGTGGGTACGATGAAGTTCCGGACCGCATCCATGGACAAAAAGTTCAAGACAGTGCAATGTTACTTCCGATCCTTTTACGTCGAGAGGGTGAGGACGAAAGGTCGCGAGCAAACAAAGGAACAAACAGACCGGTGAGTACACAATCATGTACCACCAGTACCCGTACACCCTCGGTACATACACACCTAGCATAGGAACGCGTGGGTACATGTGTACCCGTCATGGCTTTATGCTGGGTACGTCCTGGGTACACATGTACCAGTGTACAGTAGTGTGCAGGCCGAACATGCACGAGCCGAGCGGTGCGAGACTGATTTGATATCGATGTGATGGTACATACGTGCTTGATGTCGGGAGGGGGGGATGCTTATATTCCAGGTTCGGCCGGGTGGATGCCATCTATCGAGTGGAGCTTGGAGGAAGACCGTACGTGTTTGTCAAGGTTTCGTGGCTCAAGAAGCCAACTAAAGCTTTAACGGCCGCTTTGCGTGCGAGGCATTCCATCATAGGAGCGGATAGTGTTTCAAACTGCTTCTACGTATTGGACCCAGAGAATCCGGCCACTGAATTCGATCGAAAAGAACCGTTTATGCTTGCCGAGGAGATTGCTTCTCAAGTGGTGATTCGAAAACATCCTTGCATGGAAACCGCGGTGGTCTTGGATCCGCTAGCCGACTTCTTTGAGCAGATTGTCCGAGATGAAAATCCCAGTGACAATGAGGCATGATAGATAAACATAGGTAAATGTAATTGTATATAATGATCGTTTTTGTTATGGTGAATTGTTAAATTGACACATGGTACATCATCGGTACACGTGCACGCCATATATAACACACGTGGGGTAACTATGTACCCAAGTCGTACTAAGCGGGTGCGTTCACATGTACCCAGCATGCCCTAGTCTGACATTTAGTACATGTCCGGTACATGTGTACGAGAAACCATGTACCCAGCACGTACTCAGCATATACTATATGGTACACGTTAAGTGCATGTGTACGGGGGACCATGTACTCGGCATGTACCTACAGGTACCCACCTGGTGCATGCTGCGTACATGTGTACGGAGTCGATTGCGTACACATGCACGCCGCATGCACCTATTTCTTACTTGTGTACCCGTCGACGGGTACACGTGGGTACACGAAGGTACACGCCAGTCCTGTTTTCCGGGTGTCCATTTATGAAGGTATAACTCAATAGTTTGCATCGAAACTTGTCAAGGATGTCTTAGTCACTTATGGCCTTGACAAATATGTGAACATATTGCACTTTTTTACAACTCGGATTTTCACTGAGTTTTGGGCCCCAAGTGGGGAGTGGGCAGGTACATATGTACGTTGTCCAAGTACATGGGAGGTACATGCGTGGTACATGTCGGGTACAGGTGTCCTAAATTTGTAGGGATGGCGCGTTAGCTGCCATCCCCATTGTGAAGTCTACCGAGGTGGCTACCACTTCTGGAGTTACAACGGAGCCAGTGCGAGCACGATTGGCAGAGTGGATCACCAGTTCCAACGACTACACTCAGCAAGTCGCGCGACGCCTTAGCCATCAGGACTGGGAGGAGCGGCTGCAACACATGTGCAGTCAAGGACAGAAAGGCACTCAGGGACTCGGTACAGCCGACGCCGTTCCACGTCGCAGACAGTGGAAGCTTGCTTCCATGAAGCTCGCGGGCTACGAGGCACGTCATCGCCAAGCCTTTTCAGGACCTGGGGACAAGCCAGTAGAGGTAAGCTCAGCTCCAGAATGGGCACCAATGGTGAAGGAGAAAGACATGAGGCTGCCTAGACTGCCTGACACGACGAGAATGGTTGCCATGGTAGCCAGCGTGACCCACCAGGAGTCACTTCGGGAGAAATACCCTGACATACACGAGGACGAGCTATGCCTCTCGTGGATAAAGACCGGAGGAAGAGTAGAGGTGCCCAAGGAGGAGTACCACAGAGTAAGGAAGAGAGCAGCTCGTCACCGCTGGGACGAGCTCGTGGGCGAGCTGTACATGGTCACCGTCAGTGGCAAGGAGCTTCTAGTGCCCAAACCCTGTGACAGAATTCAGCTGGTGCGTGAGCACCACGAGAGAACTGGCCATTGGGGCATCAGGCGAACGCTGAACTTGTTGTGGCAACGTCATTACTGGGTGGGCATGAAACAGGATGTGCGAGCAGTGGTCACTCAGTGCCAAACTTGCCAGAGAGTGAAGACGCACTACGCACGGGAGGAGGCAATGCTTACGCCGCTGGAGATCAAATCCTTCATGTATCGTTGGTCCCTGAATTTAGCCTGGCCGACGAAGCGCATCACGAAAGCTGGGAACAAGCGTGTCTTGGTCATGACCGAGCACTACACGCGTTTCGTCGTGTGTGTTCCGATTCCCGACAAGGAAGCGTCCACCATCGCCAGTGCGTTTCGCAGTCACGTTCTGTCAGTGTTTGGGGCGCCGGCGGAATGCCTTGTGGATGGAGGTACAGAATTCGAAGGTGAGTTCGCTGCACTATGCAGGCAGTGTCTCATCGATCGGAGGGTGACTTCACCTAGTTCCCCGGAGAGCAATGGCTTAACGGAGCGAGTGGTGCGCACTCTCAAGTTCTGCTTCAAGAAGATGGCCCTTGACAAGGGCCTGGACTTCGAGTGGGATGAGATGCTCTGGTCGCTCGTGCTCAGTTACAACGCGGCCAAGCAACAGTCGACTGGGGTGGCACCGTTCATGCTGCTGTTTGCTCAGGAAGCTACTGTGCCACCAGACCTTCGTGCTCGACCCGAGTTGGACTTTGAGAAGCAAGAGGAGAGGACACTGGCTGAGGACTTGCTGCAGCGAGCGGCCATCGTGAAGAAGCTCATGGTGCACGCAGGGTGCAACCTGGAGATCGCTCAGCACCGCGACACCTTGCGATACGAGCACAGGAGGAGTGGCAGCTACGAGCCGAAGCCGCACCAGTTTAAAGCAGGTGATTTCGTGTACGTAAGACAACAGCCGCGCTCTGGCATGGAGGTGGCCACCAAGCCAGCTATCTTGAAGTTGGTTAAGGTGCAGAGGGACGGAGTGGTAGTCTTGGAGGACAGCACGAAGTTGCGGGAAAAGAGCACAGTACATAACATCGCACCGTGTCATCTACAGGTGAAGGATCAGTACGACTGCAGCGCAGCCATCCCTAGCAAACATCTCGCGTGCGAGGTGTGCATGAGAACAGATGGGGAGGCAGCGATGCTGCTGTGTGACACCTGCAATCGTGGCTTTCACATTTGGTGTCTGGAGCCAGCGTTGGATGAAGTGCCTGAAGGAGACTGGCAGTGCCCCAAATGCTTGGGCGTGGTCGCAGTGGCAGCTGCCGCCGTGGTGAGTACGTCCATTGTGGAAAAGATGGCTGCCATGGAACTGCAGTTGAGGGAGAAGCTGGGTACAAAGGCAGTATTGTTGCCTGCATATGTGGGTCCATGTCGAGCCGTGAGGCCGGGACGCGAACACCCATGGCAGGCGCTCACATCGCGACAGATGCTCAAGAAGGACGGGAGCATGGGGGATCTCCCTGACAGAGTGGCATGTGGGAATCAGGAAGAGCTCAGCAGAGTGATCACAGACGTGATGCCAGGATTTTGGCACGAGGGTCATCGCACTATCTTGAGTCGGAAATGTTCAGAGCAGCACACTCGTGCGAGGAGCCTACGGAAGGCAGCCACGGTGCAGGCCATGAGCCCGGAGGAGGTGCAGAAGAGGGGGGATGCCACGCAGTTGAGCAGAGCCCAGGTGAAGATTGCCAGTCAATTAAACTGGGGCTTAGAGCTGGTGATGACAGTTCCTCAGGAGGTCAAGCGTCTGGCGCACGAGGTGACTTGGGAGAAGTTCACACAGGTTTGGGATCCATGGGCTGGTACAGGTGTTATTGGCAAAGTAATGTCACTGGAGTGGCCTCACCTGAAGTTCATGAACAATGATTGGAACCCGCAGTTGAAATGGCATGAAGCTCTTAACGCCTTACAGCCGGGCAACTATCGTGCCTGGAAGGAGAAGTATGGGGTGTGTGATGCAGTGGTAACCTCACCCTGGTTCGCAGTGCTGGACATTGCGTTGCCACTGGCAGTGCTGGCTAGTAGAGTGGTGGCTTGCATTCATGTGCCATCGCACTACATGACAGATATGACAGAGAGCAGGGCACAATACTTTCGCAAGTTATGCCATGCTGGGCGCTTACATGTGATTGGACACTTGGAGCACGGGCCCATTGGTAGAAGATGTATGTGGGTCATAGTGTTTCGAAATCCTCTGACACGAGCAAGGATGCTACGAGGAGGAGAAGCTTCTGGAGTGGGTATGTTCACCTTCAGCATGGGCAAGTTCGCGCTGGATGGTGTGACTACAGAAGATGCTGAGCAAGCTCTTGTCTAACGTCTGTGCTACCAATGGCAGCTACCGATGGGGGATGTTGAAGAAAAGAGCTTGCATGAGTTGTAGAAACGCATATATCAAAAATTTTGAGATTTCGTATGGTTGCAGTAGGAAGCTAACTGTGCAGCCACATAAGACAATGCATGCAGTGCCGAGCTGGTGTTGTAGAAGCGGACAATAAGTAAGACTGTTTAGTAGTAGGACTAGAGAGTAGTGCTTTGTGTGGACGTTTTGTGCATAAGTTCGCGACAACATGCGAGGTCGTCGCGAATAAACGCGTTGGCATTTAGGGAGCATCTGTGTTTGGTACCCGCGGTAAGTGCGCGGTGGTAAACCAGGGTTTATGTTTATTTCACGTTTGTATGTAGAGGGATCATGTCAGGCGGCGTCCTTCGTAATTAATACCCGTGACTATGAGATTCTCTTATCATAGGAGACCGGACAATGTTTAAAAAAAAACGGAGCGTCACTTTATCTCCCCATTTCCTGAAGAGAAAAAAAATACCTTCGGTGTGATGTCCATACGCGGTTTATTGCATTTATCCATGCGCGCATCCATCACATCACACATTCGAAACAAATGCTTTTGCAAGATATACAGATATACGTCATCCGGGGACTGCCAAGAGCGGGTCATACATTCCTCATCCGTACATGCAGGAAGCAAGATCACTTCCGTTTATCTTGCTATGTCTGACATGGTCCGCCCTCCAGCAAAAAGTGTGGGCTTGCATGCGAGGAGCCGATGGAAAACATTATATGATTTGATAAATGTGCTAGTAATTGATAAGGAAGGGCATGACTCCGCCAGCAATGGGCACAACAAAACCTAGAAGTGCATGAAACACAAAATATGTAGCTGTGCTGTCTGATGTGTTCACTCCGCTGTAGTTGTCGCGTCCTTCGGCAACCTGCAAACACACATCCATTTGGGGCTACCTTGACACTTGACTTACCCTTACGACACGTGGCTTCACCACAAGAAACGAAAACCAACTGAAAAGGGATCGGGACAGCGCATATTCAATCAATACTGGCATGCTTACCACCAGCTTCTTTCTATTTGCAAGTAGACGCACAAGCGAGCTGCTGCTCACAGCTGCGTAAGTGTGCATGAGGCACAGAGTTTCCCATAGAAAAAGCCAGCACCCACCATGCCCCCCCACCCTGTGACCATCACCAACAAACCAGTCACATTCACCGCGCAGAACACCCGACCCGCAACTCGCCTTCAATGAAGTGTGCGCGCCCAAAGTCCATATGCCTCCGGATATAATGAGAATACAGCAATGCCTTTGCTTGTCGCTCACAGACCACATCAGAGAATCTCATGCTTGCACCTTCCTCGCACAAACCCCAAAACCGCCCCAAAGATACACCGCTCCCCTTGTCCCCCCTCTGCCCCTAAGCATGCCCAAATATGGTCATAGACAGCCACATCAACAGCCTCAGTTGTGCCCCCTACAACCCTAAGTACGACCACGGGCGGCCATATAGAGAACATATCACTTCCCCCCCTCATCCCCTCATAGATGCATGTGACGGGCATGTGGCGCACCGCTCTACTGCGCCATGTCCCAGGAAGCCTCCGAGGAAGCCGAGAATCACCAGGTACACAAACACCGGTGCCTGCAATTGTCCAGCCCCCCGCGGCCGCGCTCGAGCGCTGTCAGAATGCAGAGTGCACACCACTTGCAGGACACTGGACAGAGCCTCATTCGGACTGTGATTGCAGATCCTCCTCATCTCTCGCCCGGCTTGGTGTCCAGATCCAGTGCATGTGGGATTGAGCGCAACGTGGCACGTCGCGCCTGCGGATCTTTACGGAAGGCGTGCGCGTGCCCCCAGTGAATGTGGCGGGGCCAGGTCACTTGAGAAGGAGGGCCACTAGGCCCCAAAGGCGTGCGTGTGCCCCGTGAATGTGGCGGGGCCGAGGTCACTTGAAGGAGGGGCCACTAGGCCCCAAAGGCGTGCGTGTGCCCCCCGTGGATGTGACGGGCAGGTCACTTGAAGGAGGGCCCACGAGGCCCCAAAGGCCGTGCGTGTGCCCCCAGTGAATGTGACAGGCGCCAGGTCACAGGAGGGCCACTAGGCCCCAAAAGGCGTGCGTGTGCCCACCCCTGTGAATGCGACGGGGCCAGGTCACTTGAAGGAGGGCCACGAGGCCCCAAAAGGCCGTGCGTGTGCCCCCCCCCGTGAATGTGACGGCGCCAGGTCACTTGAAGGAGGGCCACGAGGCCCCAAAAGGCGTGCGTGTGCCCCCCCCCGTGAATGTGACGGCGCCAGGTCACTTGAAGGAGGGCCACGAGGCCCCAAAAGGCGTGCGTGTGCCCCCCCTGTGAATGTGACGGGGCCAGGTCACTTGAAGGAGGGCCACCAGACAAGGGCGGCGGAAGCGCTCCTTGCAGTCTTCTAAACACATGCTCGCTTTCTGATTCGTACAAAAAGCGCAAAGGCAGTAAAATCACGCCCCAATGCATAGTCAAAGGGAAGTGGTGCCGGCTGCTGTTGGGGGAAGGAGGAGGTGGGGCTCGCCGATTGCTGTGTGCTCAGCATGTTTGACCGCAGCAGCAACCCGCAGAGCAGCATGACGAGGCCGAAGAGCCACAGCATCCCGCCTGTCGAGCACAGGGAGCCGGGTGAGACGTCCGGGTGAGCTGCCGGTGCTGTGCAGTGCGCATCCTCCACGCAGGCAGCCGTGATGCGATACGCCGTGCTTCACACTGGCGATCCATACGCCGTGCTTCACACTGGCGATCCACACGCCGTGCTTCACACTGGCGATCCATACGCCGTGCTTCACACTGGCGATCCACGCGCCGTGCTTCACGCTGGCGATCCACGCGCCGTGCTTCACGCTAGCGATCCATGCAACAGTTGCGAACAGTGCTGCTGTGGGCAGTGTGTGAGGGAGTTGAGAAGTGCTGCACCCACCAACCAATTGGGTTGCCGATGTCACCTCACACCACATGGATAAAACCTGTCAGCACATGGTTCAGTGTCTTCTCAAGAAACATTCAGACATTATTGCCACTTGTTTTGCATCTTCTCCGAGTGATTGTCATTTTCTTTTGTGCATCTTCTCCTGAGAGGGTCTCACATCAGGTCACCTTGGCCGCAGCACCAGCGCAAAGCAAGCGGCTGAAGTCACCAATCCTATACCTCCAAAAGAAACTAGGCAGTCCAACAACGATTTTTGTATGTTGGCCGTCTACCGCACGGATATCGCTCGAGCTACCGTACCGGGCATCGGATCTCCCTACGCCACACCGAATCCGGACCTGTCCATGGCTGCTCCCCATCACTGAGATCACCCACCGAGATGACCACGCCGCCACCACCATTCCGCCTCGCATGCACTCTGAAACCTGAGGCCCCCCTCGCCAAACCCCAAAACTCTTTGGAGTGGTCCCTGTCACAGGCGGGTCCTCAAGGCAAGCGGTCAATTGGCCGCCTGCCTAACGCCACGTGGTAAGAGGCATGCTGCCGTGAAAGCCAGGTGGCCCCCGCACTCCAGGGGAAGCAGCGCCATGCAACAAGAGGGCTGCACTGAGGGGAATGGAATCATGGAGTGTTCAACCGAAACCACGTCTTCTGATCGCACTTTCTTAATTCAAGATGAAAATTTGGGATGTGTTAAATATGGGCATGGCATTGGCGTATCACTCGGTTGGATTGTGACATAATATCGCCCAGCCCCGAATGAGGATCGCCTTGTCCATGGTCTTGTTAAAGCAAACATGCCAGCTCAGCCACACCAAGCGGCACGAGGCAAGCCGACTGTAACCACCCCAATGTCGTCATCCCAAAAGAATGTTCAGTGTGCCGTGAAAATCAGTTTGATATGTGGACTGAAGGCACACCCATCGCATACCAAGAATGTGCGGGGCGGTGTGGCGCACTAGGGAGGCGGAGGTGGAGCCCGTGTGGGCCCAGGAGGCGCCGCACAAGGCGATGAGCTGGATGGCCAGCCCGGTGGCCAGCATGTCCGCACAGCTCACTCGGAGGGCGGCGGCCGAGGTGGCTGTCTGGTAGCTCACAGAATCTGAGCGCTTCCGCTCCAAGGAGGCCGCGGCCAGGGAGTTCCTATGCACCGCAAGCGCGTTTGCGTTCATCGCCTCGGACATTGACTGCTTCTGCAGCTCAAGCTGCTTCGTCTGTGGATGTCCCCCACAAAGTCACATGCCCACCTGTCTACACTGTGCATGTTCCCCACAAAGTCACATGCCCACCTCTCTACACTGTGCATATTCCCCACAAACTCACGTGCCCACCTGTCTACACTGTGCATATTCCCCACAAAGTCACATGCCCACCTCTCTACACTGTGCATATTCCCACAAAGTCATATGCCCACCTCTCTACACTGTGCATATTCCCCACAAACTCACGTGCCCACCTGTCTACACTGTGCATATTCCCCAAACTCACGTGCCCACCTCTCTACACTGTGCATATTCCCCACAAAGTTACATGCCCACCTCTCTACACTGTGCAATTCCCCACAAAGTCACATGCCCACCTGTCTACACTGTGCAATCTCCCCACAAACTCACGTGCCCACCTGTCTACACTGTGCATATTCCCCACAAACTCACATGCCCACCTCTCTACACTGTGCATATTCCCCACAAAGTCATATGCCCACCTCTCTACACTGTGCATATTCCCCACAAACTCACGTGCCCACCTGTCTACACTGTGCATATTCCCCACAAAGTCACATGCCCACCTCTCTACACTGTGCATATTCCCCACAAACTCACGTGCCCACCTGTCTACACTGTGCATATTCCCCACAAAGTCACGTGCCCATCTGTCTACACTGTGCATATTCCCCACAAAAGTCATGTGCCCACCTGTCTACATCGTGGTCGAGCTTCCAAACCGGTGCTACACAGCCGAGCAGGCTAGTTGTTCGTGGAGGTGTGGCGCACCTGCAAAATATTGCTCTCATGCCTCACAGCGACATCCATTATCTGCATACAGTGTCGGAGGCCCTCCGATCCGCTCAGTGCCGAGCGCACACATCTTGATGGCCAGTGTGGCAAGGGCTCACGACAGCCATTGGATCCCCCCAGGCTTATTAAACATATACCTAGGTTACCAATACAGCCCCTACGCCACCCTCATATACGGACCCTAGGTAACTCTCTGTAACCCTAGGAAGACCCCATGCAACCCTCTATGCAGCCCCCGGACACACCTATGCAAACCCCATACAAACCCCCTGCAACCCCCGGACACACCTATGCAAACCCCCACAATCCTATACAACCCTGCAACAACCCCATGCAACTGCCCGACAACCCTATGCGGCCTAACACAAGCCCCTGGCAACCCTGTGCGGCTATATGTAACCCCCTGGCATGCGACCCTCTGCAACCCCCCGCAACCCTGTGTGGACCTCTGCAAGCCCGTGACAACCCTATGCGACCTTACGCAAGCCCGTGACAACCCTGTGCGCCCCTCTGCAAGCCTGTGGCAACCCTATGTGAAACCTACGCAAGCCCGTGGCAACCCTATGCGGCCTTACGCAAACCCCTGGCAACCCTATGTGAAACCTACGCAACGTGCAGATGAGAAAGCTTTGAGATCGATTACCTGCAATTTGGTCGATAGCTTCATCTCTTGGTCGTCAACCAGCCGTTGCAAGAGATCCATCGCACTAGGTGTCAACCCTGAGGCACTCTGAAGCGACCGCTGCCCGCTTGTGGGGACGCCCGTGCTCGATACACTCGAAAGCTGCAGCTCCTCGTCAGTCACAACCGCAGCACTCGCGCTCTGTGGGATGACACCTGCCAGCACAACCAACACCACACCCAGCACCAAGAGTTAGGTTCACTCCCGGGAAACACCCTCAAGTGGTCAGCCACTCCGGTTGTGTGCCATCCAGTCGCGCAGCAGAACCTAAGCAGTGCCCAAGAACAAACAGTGCGCTCGACTCCTCCAGTCTGAATGGATCATACTAAGGTCTATTCTCACCCGGAGCCACGTCCACATCTTGCTGGTTAACATCCGTCTCGATTGGCTCGAGCCAGGCAGAGTCTAGAGGTGTCCCAAGACGCAGAGCCAGGTCCTCCGTGAAGCTTGCGGCCTTCACAGACAGCTCTGCCCACTCCTCCCGAAGGTATGGCAGCTTGGTCCGCTGTGCCACATCAAACTTTGAACTCCCGTCCGCGGCCAGCTCAGTCTCAGTCTCCGTCTCCGTCCGCGCGGCGAGCATCCGCGAGAGGGAGCACTGCAACTCGCGGCACGACTGCAGGATGGCAGGCTCTGCTTCGACGACGAGCTCCAAATGCCGCCCCAGCGCTGTCAGCCAGTGCTCGTATCCTCGGACTCCCTTCTCGCCGAATGGGTTGCGCATCCAGTTCGCGATGCAAACTGCCGCAGCCATAACCAGCTGCACACAGGGGCAAGCATCAGCGCACGGTGCGCACACACCGGTGTCACGGGGTGGGAGGGGCGGTCCAAACAAGAACGCAACCTCAAATCTGTAGCAAACCTACGTGGGAGCCGTGCACCCATACCGGTGTCACGCGGTGGGAGGGGCGGTCCAAACACAAACGCAACTCGCACTCAAGCACGGTCTAGCGGGCAGGCGCTGGTCCGGAGCAAGCCACGTCCCGGGGAGTGCGCAGCGGTAGCCCGTCGGTCCCTCCAACGTCACGCTAAAGGACACCATCCCTGAAGGATATCGGGATCGGCGGGATGGAGTCACCTGGGACACAAGCTCGGGCTCCGCAGCGCTGGCGGTGGAAGACGATCGACGCTCCGACTTCGAAGGGGACCCTTGCTGATTTTCGGAGGATGTGCCCTCCCCGGGACACCCAAGGTGCTCAGCCACGAGGCTAGTCACCACAACGTGATCTGGCTCACGAACACGTCGGCCGCAGCTGCATCGTTCGATGGTCTCCTTGCTTCGGGCCCGGGAATTCCTAAGAAAGTATACCGCGGTGTATAGTATTACTATCGTTTGAATTATTCCCGCGACCAAGATGGCAAACCTGCGAAAAGAGCGCACGAGGCGGTAGTATGACGACCCATCTCGAAACTGAGCATAGGATTCCCCCGAACGCACCCAGGCTACTCTGCTTGAAATGGAAGAGCAACGAAAAGGAGATCGGTGAAAGCTCAATCATGTTCAAGGCTTGAGGTACGCACAGAACTGCTGCCGGAAGCCGTGATGGGCAGTGCAAGTCGTGATACTGCGCCGCGCATAAACTTCGCGCGTCAGGCTCGCTTTCGAAGGACGGGTTACTGCTGACGCTGAAACCTCGGACAGCTGCAGGCTCCCGCCGTCCCGTTGTTATACGACCGTCACACGCAAGCAAGGGGCAAATCCAAGCACACAGAGAAACCTGAAAGCGATCATAACTGACTTTCAGATCACTTTTTCTTTGACACAGGAATAGAATATCCGGGTGAACTTGGGTACCACCCAGTTTGCGCACCAGTGATAGCCTCTTCTGTGTAAACGCGTCGCGCGAGTTTCGGGTCGCTGGCAACGGACTTGCCATTTGGGTATTTCTTTTCGAGCTCGAGGTCCCCTAATGCTGTGGCGCCGCTTGCGCTGCCTACGAAATTACGCCCCCCGGGTGCAGCAGAGCAGCTCAAGGCACGTTTGCAGCACTTGGAACCAAGATACGCACTCTCGCTCTCACCTGACACGGCTGTCCAGAACAAGAAGAGGGCGTACTTCATTCTCCACACTGACTTTTTTGGCATGGTGTATCAGTCAGCTCATAACAGGGCGTTGTACTCGGAAAATGCGTTTTCAGAAGCAGGCGGAAGTTCAGGCAGTTCCTGTCAAGTGTAGTTTACACGCCCGCTTTCCCAGCCTTGAATCCACCCTTCCGTCTGCCTGTGCATGTCTAACTCTATGACCGTTTGCCCTCCAATTCTGGAGGGAAGCCCAGGGGTACAGTAGTGATTCAGGTGCATTGTGCGAGCTGTAGCGTAGGCCCAATGGCCATATTTCGGTGCACAGGGGTCAAGTAGGTACCTTGGGGTAATTTGCACGCCGGGGGGCTAAGGGGGGCGAGAAAAACCTGCAAAACTTTGCAGGAATTTCGGGGGTTAGTCATAGAGGTCCAGAGGGGGTCCTCAGTGTGGTGGGTGGGTGAGCAGATGGGCCGCTCTGGAGTGATTCCCTTGAGGTATAAGGGCGTGCGAGGTACTCAAATGCACCACAGGACATCCCCAAAATTACCCGGAGGGGTGGGGGGTAGAGTGGTGGCAGAATGGTGGGGTGACAGCCCGTGGCTCGCACTCGTGGGAGGTCTACGCGACTAAGTCAAAAACGGTATCGATTTTCGGAAAAAACTCGACCGTCATAGAGCTAAGTTGTCCGTTGTCTCACGCGAGTACGGTAGGGGTGCCCAACTAAAGTTGAGCCGTCCAATATTTTCAGATCGGGAACATCGGAAGGTTCGAAGAGATTCCTGGGGAGCAACAAAGGAGTGTATCGTATTTTGATCTCTGGAATCGTATATGGACTGTCGGATTCGTAAAATTACCACTGTCAAAAATGAACGGACCACTTTAAGTTGGGCAGCTCTAGAGTACGGAGTGACACGCTGACACGACTCAGTAAATCTCAGAAATCAGGCCAGCCGAAAACGCCGCGTCTGTGACGTTTAATAATAATAATAATAATAATCGTATAACGTAGGAGGAACGTATATCGTAGGTAAAAATTACAGAGATTGAGAAATGATAATATAATCACGTAATAGTTGCGAGATGCATGCATGCAGACATGCATGATGTGTACAACATATGCATAATCGTATATGATCGCACACGTGCCAGACGCTATAAAAATTATAATATGCGTTCACACAATTATTTTATACGTGCGGATGTAGATCAAGGAATGGTCTACTGAATTGAGTGCATTCATCTCTGCTTCACTAAGATCCATAGAGGTAGATGGCCGTCAATAGGAACTGTCCGTGGATCGGAACTACAATGTTAAGCCAGTGTTAAGCACTCAAAATAGGAGTAAATCCGGCAGATGGGGGGCTACTTACGATTGCCCCCTGAACTTTTTTTTTGCCCCCTGAAAAATTGCCCCCTGAACTTTTTTTTCAGGCCCTGAAAATATTTTTCAGGCCCTGAAAATGACTTTCAAGGTCTGAACTTGTTTTATACTAGGCTAGTTATACACCTTAGAAAAAACCTCATGGTTAATATAAGTTTTACACAAAAGTTCAGGGCCTGAAAATTTGGAATTCACACTCTTAAGATGCCCCCTGAACTTTTTTTTCAGGCCTGAACTTTTTATTCACTTTTCGTGTTATATAAAGTTTAGAATTATATTCTCATGTCCCCATCTTGCCCCCTGAAAAAAAAGTTCAGGGCCTGAAAATTTTACAGTGTTCCAAGCCCTGAAAATTCACATAAGGCCTACAAATGCCTTTTCAGGCCCTGAGAATGGCTTTCAGGGCCTGAAAACCGTTTTCAGGCCCTGAAAATGGTTTTCAGGGCCTGAAAATGGTTTTCAGGGCCTGAAAATGACTTTTCAGGCCCTGTAAATGGTTTTCAGGGCCTGAAAATGACTTTTCAGGCCCTGAAAATGGTTTTCAGACGTTTTCAAGGCCTGAAAATGACTTTTCAGGCCCTGAAAATGGTTTTCAGACCCTGAAAACGGGTTTCAGGGCCTGAAAACGGGTTTCAGGGCCTGAAAACGACTTTTCAGGCCCTGAAAACGACTATTCAGGACCTGAAAATGGTGTTCAGGCCCTGAAAACGGTTTTCAGACCCTGAAAACGGTTTTCAGGGCCTGAAAACGACTTTGCAGGGTCTGAAAATGACTTTTCAGGCCCTGAAAATGGTTTTCATGCCCTGAAAATGACTTTTCAGGCCCTGAAAATGGTTTTCAGACCCTGAAAACGGGTCTCCGGGCCTGAAAATGGTTTTCAGGGTCTGAGAATGGTTTTCAGGCCCAGAAAATGACTTTTCAGGCCCTGAAAATGCCTTTCAGACCCAGAAAACGACTTTTCAGGCCCTGAAAATGCCTTTCAGACCCTGCAAATGCCTTTCTGGCCCTGAATCGGCCAGGGCACTTCATTGCAAGTTTGCAAGTTATGCATGCCCCCCCCCCATCCCTATACTCATCTTATCCATTATATGTTGTCATTATTCATACAAGTGACGGGCATTCCTCCCAAGTAGACAACCCTCTGGAAGGGTATTCAACCTATAATTGCCGCTTAACACCGCTACTCAACCCCCCTTACTTGCATATGCAGTGGAGCCCTTGTCACCTGCATTTTTTCAGTGGAGCCCTTGCCACTTGCATATGCAGTGGAGCCCTTTCGATCTTGTGCTAAGATATGTGTTAAGATATGTGGGTAGCTGTGCGTGTGCTAAGATATGTGTTAACATATGTGCGTACCTATGTGCGTGTGCTATGCTTGTGCTGAGATACATGAGTAACCGTGTGCTTGTGCTATGCCTGTGCTATGCCTGTGCTAGAATATATGTATATCTGTGCGTGCGCTAAGCTTGTGCTAGGATATGTGTTAAGATATGTGTGTATCTGCGCGTGTGCTAAGATATGTGTATATCTATGTGCGTGTGCTAAGATATGTGCTGGAATATGTGGGTATCTGTGCGTGTGCTAAGATATCTCTGTGAAATCTGTTTGAGCCTTGCATATACCCCACAACCATATACGCATATCTTTGTGGGGTATGTGTGTGCCTTGAATACCCCACTCACATGTACATATGTCTTAGTGAGTCAGATATGTGTGAGCCTTGCATATACCCCACAACCATATACACATATCTTTGTGGGGTATGTGTGCGCCTTGAATACCCCACTCACAGATACATATATCTCAGTGAGTCAGATATGCGCGAGCCTTGCATACCCCACAACCAGATACGCATATCTTTGTGGGGTATGTGTGTTCCTTGAATATCTCACGCACAGATACATATATCTGTGTGAGATATGTGTGAGCCTTGCATATACCCCACCACCAGATACGCATATCTTTGTGGGGTATGTGTGTGCCTTGAATACCCCACTCACAGATACATATGTCTCAGTGAGTCAGATATGCGTGAGCCTTGCATACCCCACAACCAGAGACACATATCTTTGTCTGTGTCTCTGGTTGCGGGGTATGTGTGTGCCTTGAACGTATCAAGGAAGGAATCAAAGCGTTCGACAACGATGCCATATTCATCTTCAGAGCAGGGAAGATATCTTACCCCGATTGGCCGGCCCCGGGCCGAACTGAGTCGCCAAAATGAGGCCCGGGCCGAAGAGGGGCCGAAAGAGAAATTGCTTTGGGGCCGAACCAATTTGACGCAAACTTCTGAAATTTTGATGAAAATTTTGCGATTTTTGCATTTTCTCATACTTAAGATTAAAATTTTCGCGCCTGCGGCGGGCATTTTCTAGTTTGGGCCGGGCGGGCCGAAGGCGGGCCGAAAGAAAAATTGATTTGGGGCCGTACCAGCTCAACGGAAGATATCTTCCCTGCTTCAGAGATAACCCCACTTGAATCGATTGATGTGATCTCGATTCAAGTGGGGTTATCTCTGAAGATGAATATGGCATCGTTGTCGAACGCTTCGATTCCTTCCTTGATACGTTCAAGGCACACACATACCCCACAAAGATATGTGTCTCTGGTTGTGGGGTATGCAAGGCTCACGCATATTTGACTCACTGAGACATATGTATCTGTGAGTGGGGTATTCAAGGCGCACACATACCCCACAAAGATATGTGTATCTGGTGGTGGGGTATATGCAAGGCTCACACATATCTCACACAGATATATGTATCTGTGCGTGAGATATTCAAGGCACACACATACCCCACAAAGATATGCGTATCTGGTTGTGGGGTATGCAAGGCTCGCGCATATCCGACTCACTGAGATATATATATATGTATCTGTGAGTGGGGTATTCAAGGCGCACACATACCCCACAAAGATATGTGTATATGGTTGTGGGGTATATGCAAGGCTCACACATATCTCACACAGATATCTTAGCACTTGTCACTTGCATATGCAGTGGAGCCCTTGCCACTTGCATATACAATGGAGCCTTGCCACTTGCATATGCAATGGAGCCCTTGCCACTTTGCATATGCAGTGGAGCGCCTTGTCACTTGCATATACTATGTAGTCCTTGTCACTTGCATATACAGTGGAGCCCTTGCCCCTTGCATATACAGTGGAGCCCTTATCACTTGCATATAGAGTGGAGCCCTTGCCCCTTGCATATACGTACAATGGAGCCTTTGTCACTTGCATATACAGTGGAGCCCTTGCCACTTGCATATGCATTGGAGCCCTTGTCACTTGCACGCAAGTGGAGCCCTTGTCACTTGCATATTAATAGTGTGGAGCCCTTGTCACTTGCATATGCGGTGGAGCCCTTGTCACTTGCACGCACAAAGGAGCCCTTGTCACTTGCATATAGAGTGGAGCCCTTGCCCCTTGCACGCAAGAGCCCTTGTCACTTGCATATAGTGTGGAGCCCTTGCCCCTTGCATATACGTACAAGGAGCCCTTGTCACTTGCATATACGGTGGAGCCCTTGCCACTTGCTTATGCATTGGAGCCCTTGTCACTTGCATATGCATTGGAGCCCTTGTCACTTGCACGCACAGTGGAGCCCTAGTGTAGTATGTGCGTGAGATATTCAAGGCACACACATACCCCACAAAGATATGCGTATCTGGTTGTGGGGTATGCAAGGCTCGCGCATATCTGACTCACTGAGATATATGTATATATATCGCGATAGATGTTCGTCAAAGCGCGCGTACCGGACCGAAAAAAGGGAGTTTGGCAGACGGGTGAGGATTTAAAGTGGACTTATAAAGACCCTCCGATATCTCGTAAGCAGGGCCTCCTCCGCTGCATTAAAAAGAAGCCATTTCGAAATATTCGAAAGGGGCTCTCCATAGTATTCCTGTGAACTTCGGGGGAGTAAGCTCTCTGAAGGGAGGAAGAGGTGGATGCATTATCGCCGAGAATCGTTCGTTAAATCGTCGATCATCGAAGGTGTCGACGGCAAGCGCAAATATCTATCCGTAACGTAAACCTCGGAAGATACCTTGAAACGTCACTCTGAAATACGATACGCAATTCATGGGGGCTACATCCTAAGAACTGTAGGGCTAAATGCCTAAGGTGAGGGACTAAAGTGGACTCAGTTCCCCCCAATAACCTAAAAACACCATGAGGGACGCCTCAAATCGGTGTAAGAAGACTGGTACCAGCAAGAAGCGACAACAACAAAGACATCATAGACATATACAAAGGTATGCCCGTTGTGAGGTCACAACTCTTTTAAGAGGGGAGATCTGTCAGGGTCATGACCGATGACATATGTCAAGGTATGGCTTACGCGAGGTCGACTTTACACAAAACTTCCGATTTTCTAGATCGTGAGATAAATGCGATTGAAGTGTGCTCTTAAGTATGGTTAAGTATGGGAGGTAACCGAGCGGTATCGGCCATAACTTTTCAATGCCTGGGTCAATTGTATACCCAGAGCGCGCAATATGTTTAGATTGGTTTAAGCGACATGTTTATCGAATAAAAATATTTTCCGAAGTTTTGTATAAAGTCGACCTCGCGTAATGTCAGGGTTATGACCGATGACATATGTGTCATACATGTCATACCATGTCATGTCATGTCATGTCATATATTATTATGACAGTCGGTCATGTCACATATTATTATGACAGTCGACAGTATGGTCGATCATGACTGTACAGGTCGAGTCGCGTCATACATTTATGACAGTCGTCAGTACGGTCGACGATGACTGTACATGTCGCCAGATGATTATGTCATATCATCAGGCATCCCTGTCATCGAGAGTTCGTATGATTGAACTCGAATACATATAGCCAAAAACGGCCAAAATGGGTAAAATCCGTTTGCGATAGATTTGAAAATTGAAAATCGGACCCTATTTTATTTGATAATATGATTTTATACCTATTGAGGTATGAGAAAATCATAATGACAATAGTCATAACACGTGTAACACCCTAGATATTAGGTGTGTAATATATAGGGGTGAACATATTGGCTGTAACGAAAAATCGGTCAAAATACAATACGTGTAATCTTTTGCAAATTCGGGATTGATTTTTTTTGCTATAATGGATATTTATCTATCAAATAACAATCCCTGAAAGACATAACACGTGTAACACCCTGTAACACCCTAATATTTGAATGTGTGTGTCAGGGGTGTAACGTACCCTCTGAAAATCACTTAACATTCACTTAGGTATTGAATGCAGTTTTGCTTAAAAATCTTTGCAAAAACGTTATACTGCTTATTTTTTACCTGTATTAGGGTTACTGATATCATGTAACACCCTAATCATATTATTGGGTGAAAGGGCCACTGTAACCAAATATGCCCTAAATGCCACCTATTTATTGGATACACTTTGTGTTTGGCAGATATATGTCATGCTGTTTTCGATGCAGACATGATTATATATCGGGCAACAACCCAAGAACTGTTGGGCAACAACCCTAAAACTGTATGAGCTGCTTCCTATAAGGATTGCAAGCTATAAGCTATAAGCTATAAGGTATATAAACAACTGACTGCCTATGTATTCACACTTCCTCAAGGGGGGAAGAAGGTGGATAGGATTCACACATATCCATTTCATATTCCGATCTGGTTATTTCTGATGGATTGCTTTTGATAAAATTACTGCATCCATAAATAACGTTGAAATCTGTACAACGTTAAATCCACCATCACTAATAAAGTGTAAACTCGGATGGGAAACTATATCCCAATGAATATAAGTTGACTCTTGCTCAGCATTTACATTCTCGAGTAAGTTTGGAATGCTGAACTATATACATAACATATAACCTGATACCATGCTTAATTGCATTTCCTGGATCAGAAGATGATAGTTATATAATGTATATATATATCCCACCTGATATACTTTGGCACTATAGCTGTATATAAGAGTGAGAAGGACAAGTGCATCGCTGTAAGACTGGTTGATATAGTCCCAGTGCTGAAGGCAGAATTTGGCACCTGAATAACAGCTGATAACTGTTGGTGACCATCATGCAAGACCTTCCAAGCGTAATTCCTTTGATCCTGAGATGCAAGTGAATTGTTCATAATATGTTGACATCACATAAAAACATTCTGATAAAAACCCTATATATTCATATGAGCTGTCATCACTACAATGACATGGGTTTTTGAATCGTCGAAATAAGTAACTCCGATGAATTCACTAGTACAGAATAAGCTGTTGAGATTATTCCTCCGGCTGGATTTCAATCATTCACAATCCCTGTACATTCCGGTGACAAAATATTGCATTGGACTGATCACCATATTGGTATAATCTGTGATATATAAGTCACCAGAGAAAGCATTGCAATCAGCACAATGCTGTCTAGACTCACAAAGATGAGTAACATATATTCTCATATGTAATAAACAAAGGCACAATGTGACCTACGCTAAAATCGCGTATGCTCGGGCACTGTATCGTGACCTGCGCTAAGATCGTGTATGCATGGACACAACATGACTCGTGCCAATGACGTGGACATATTTTTTGCCACGACATCACATCTGAAATCAATAAATCACTCAGAGTAAAGGTGTTGACATCAGTATAGCACCATTATACATATAGTCATGAGGATTTTAAGGAAGACATAGTCTCTCCGATATTGACAAACATGGTACATATATATATATATATTCATGCTCTCTGATTATATATTGATATCCCACAGCATACGATGATGGTAATTGCAAACCACTTCGCCGCTGGAGGGTAGTGTTGTATATATACAGCACATGCTTGGGTACTATATGACCCACGCTAATGACGTGGATTCGGGCTGCATCCCAATAACTGCAATGCACCTTCGGTGCAAGGGGCTGCAACCCGAGAACTGCTATCCAGCTTCATAGAAAGCTTCCACGTCATCACAAAGAGGTCGGACCTCTGTTGTATTTGAACGGCGCTTGACAACCGCCTAGCAATACACTTCCTTGAGGGGGGAAGATGATAAGCTAGAAATACAACTAAAAACCAAATAAATAATAGAGACAAATAATAAAACAAGTAAGTTGCATCATTGTTTTTGTTTTGGTAAGCCTGACTGTATACAATCAAACCATTCAGAACTCCATGAAGTTGACACATACATCAGCCATGACATACATATGAGCTTGATTTTGAAGACCTAGACATTGTATACATCTGGTCTAGCATGTATCCAGACTAGAATTGTATATTGACACGGTGCAAGCACTATAGCCTCTGCCACCGATGATCATTGAAAGGGGCAACCATTCTTGATATTTCATATATATCATCTGATTGGATCATTAAAGGTGTCAAGATTACTCAATGCAATATGCAGGCCACGGCCTGAGTATAACACCTAGAAGGTCGAAGCCACTGAGCTGACCAATGCAGCATAAATGTTAGCTGCCTTGAAGGCTATACAATAAGCCTATTGCCCTTATGTCTTGATATGTATCCGTGTATTGGCATCTCTTTGAGGTAATTATGCCTACTGAATGAGCCATATCAACCATCTTGTCTTCATTGATCATTACATATCTGATCATATCGCCATTGAGCAATGCCTATTCTGTGAGATAATATATCACGAGGCATTTCATTATTGCACATTAAACAATTGTAGTGCAACAAAGATCGTCAGCTCTTCATCATACCAAAAGGTTGAGTTGTTGTCATAAGTATTGATTTTTCAGACACCATTTCTCAGAGGACTATTCATCATGAAAGACAAAGTCTGTGCAATTATGGCTATTCAGCCTCCGACATAGCTGACATAGCTATTTAGCTTATGACCCAACCGTTGTTAAGCAGCCTCCACGCCACATGGCTGAAAAATGGCAAGCAAATCTCTTCGGTCATTCTTAGGCATAGAGCAATCAAGTACAGCCAATCCAGGATGTTTATCCCAAAATTCTCCAAGAGTTATTCATGTTTTTTCAGTGTCATATGAAAATAGCTAATATACCGCCCTATGATGGAAGTCATCTCCTTCAACGAGGGGAAGTGGTTATGCTGTAAAGTTGACCAATCTGATCATCATAAAAGTGACAGATTTGAGAAAATCGATTGAAACTTGTATTGAAAATAACTATTCCTTACAATAAGGTATTGCACCTAAGGGAATAATAAGGGTTTCATCGTCTGAAATAGGAAAAGACTTTTACATTGACTCTAATTCCTGAATCCAGAATCGCATAGAAAAATATTCTATCCTGTACATATAGAAAGCACATTAGATTCAGATTCTGAACATTTAAATGGGCTTGAATGCACTCAAATTTGTACTGAGTTGCAATTGTCCAAAGTTTTTACTCTGACATCATTACTTATTTGTGGAATAGCATACAATGGTATAAACCATCCACATATAGATTGACACCATATTTGTAATTTCATATCATTTTGGCACATAAGACAAGCATGCTTCATTAAGGAATGAAAACTCTTTCAAAGTTCATTCTGGAATATTTAGAAATTTGTTGCCGCATCCATTAGGCCACGAAGTCTTGGAAAACCCGCAATCTGCATATGGTCTCCAAGCACAGTTCATCCTCATTCTGGAAAGTGACAGAAATTTTATAGTCATAAAACAAGTCACAATTCTATCGGATTGAAATGACACATTCATCATTCATATTTCTTTATCATAACAAGTCTCTGAATAGTGTTTGCCCAAAAATAAAATGGGCACCATTGAGATAAGTGATCATGTGCTGAAGAATATACACATATCACTAAGCAATGCCATGTTCTATTCATAATGAAATGACATGTCAGCCATAGAAATAAATTGCGCGTTGGGCGCGCAATTAACTTGAAGCTTTGAGCTTCAAGGAACTTAAATAAATATCTCTTGGCAGTATTTGCGCCAAGTTTCGTGCGCTAGGACGCACGGGAAGCCCTCGGCTGTTTGGCATCTTTTTTGATTAACCCAAACCCAAAACTGCCTTGCAGAATTGGAGTTATCATGCACTCTAAATAACGAAACCTGGCAGATACGTGTATTCATAACAATAATATGAATATATCCTGGAAGTTTCAGGGCCTACCGTCAAGCATACTTCAAACAGTCGCATCTTGACAAGAGGCGTTATGGGTTTGGATTCTACGTTCCCCGCGAGACGTGTCCTCTGCACCTCCGGGTCCACCACGGGCGCAGCGTCTGTCTCCGTCCCCCGCGAGGGCACCTCCGTCTCCATCGGGGTCAGATTGGGATGCCGTGCGGCAAGCCACACGCTTATCCGACACCTCAGTGCAAAAGTTTCTGTCCGTGGACGAGGTGAGGGCCTTGAGGAATCTCCGCAACCTCGCCGTCTTCATGGTGAAGTTTGGCGTGACGTTCGTAGATCGCTGTCAAGGCCGCCATATCGTGTATGAGCTTGGCGTGTGCAACAGTGAACGAGGTCTCCGGCTTCGGAAGCATCCAGGTATCTCCGGCAAGGTCGCCAGGAAGCACGACAAGACCATTCATTGCGGGAACCAGGGCTGGCGCCTCCCTCTTGGGGGACAGACGACGTCTTCCAACCTGCTGGAGGCGATCACGTCGGCCTATGCCGATTTGTCAAACTTTGGTTCGGGGCAGACGCACGAGGGAGGCCATGCGAGGAACATCGAGATGTCACTATGCTCCTACGTGGGGCTGGAGTCAATGCACGTGCTTCGCTGCATGGAGCACCCGAGTGCCAAGCCGGTCCATTACATTTTCATGGAGGATCAGCGGTGTTTGTCTTGGCGCGCTCATTTCACGAACGATTACCTCATGCGAGACGACCGGAAGTTCACGCACTTGCAGTGGGGAACCAAGGTCACGGCCGCGCCGTGGGTGCTGCCGGCGCTGGAATCCCTTGAGGCACGTCGTCTCCCACCGGATGAGCCGCCCGCCCTTCAGGCTCGAGTGACCGAGAGGCCTGAGCACATGGACGAGATGCGGACGAGGAACGTGTACGAGGTCCGCGACCCCCCTGCGTCTCAGCAGCGCCATCCTTCTGGCGGTGCGGCTGAACCTCAGATGAGGTGGTGTGCTGGAATTGACGCTACGACTAGTTCGTACAGTCTAGTGTCATTCCTGTATGTCATCTTCGGTGGTCAGCCTGTGTCACTCATCTCGGGTATATATCGTTTGTATATCCGAGTTTAGTGATCCGTTGTTTCCCCGTCGGCAGCGGGTCCCCACTGCCTGAGCAGCTGTTTCTAGCACGAATAGTGTTTTAATATTCCTAGCGGTTGGTGATACTGCAGCAAGTGACACCGCAGAGAGTCGCAACATAGTGAGGGGTGACAGCAGAAGGGGGGCAACAATCACCCTTATACAGGGGGTGAAAGTTGCATCCCCCGTGATTATTCCGAACATTGGGAACACGTCAATGCACTTGACCAATCCAGTTCTGAACACGTGGCCGCCTTACTTCCACATCAGCATTTCATCATTAATATAGCTCAGAATTGCTGCCTGCGTGGCACGTTTTCATTGGTCCAAATTCGATGTGTCATAAATATAATATGCATACAGCATACACGGTGTCGTGTACAACCTACGATATGGGCGTCAATATTTGCACTGTTAACGCGCTGAAATTTTCCCCATTTTTTCAAAAGAGGGGGAATCTTCGATTTCATCTCCGATTTTTTCCCCAATATATCCTTCATCAGGGTGATCTCACGGTCATTTTGATACCCTAAAATTCACGATCGGACGACTTTGAATTTTCGATGTGGCGTCTCTAGATTAGGGTTTCGTTTATCGACTTCCTGAGGATTCTCGTTCGTCGTTGTATCGGGCGGGTACCGATTGACTCCAACTTTTCCACACTCTCTTTCTCTGTGGCGCCATGGGTCTAATAAGTCAAACCGCAACTGCTTTTCACAGCATGGGTAAGTCATTTGCTTCGCACAAGCGACAAGTTTCCGAAGTGCGCCGAAAGAGAACGAAGAAAAACGAGAAACGACTAAAAACTGAGAGTGCTGTCTTCAAACACAATGGGGATACTGATGAAGACGAAAGTGAATCTGAAAAGGAAGGTGACACTGCGTCTCAGAATGGAGACGACGTGGTCGCGCGAGAAACAAATGCAAAGCTCCCAGCAGACGTCTTCACGCACTCTACCCAAATAGTAAAGAGTACTGACCGACCGGGCGCATTATCCGACTATCTCCGCACGGTAAGCAGGAATACAGAAGAAAAATTCTACTTCTTACCCACGAATTTCCCGCCTTTCACTCGGTTTGTTCCCTGTTTTGAAGAACGGATGTAAATACATTTAGTTATTTCCTCCCTGCACAATCTCCCTTGTGCATTCCGCATTCCGAACGGAAGGGATCCTCACGACAAGCGAGTCTTTGGACTAACTCGCGACGGCAAGGTGGGATGATCGGAGGGCAATTCTTATTAAAATGGAACGGATGTTCGCTCTATATTTGGAGCTTGGTACCAATCGTAAGGTTATATACTCTTAAACCGTACCTATTGACCAGTCAATCTTCCGAGGGCGAACAAATAGTTGTGGTGGTTGACTGGTCGAGTCTTGGGATCTACGGAAACCTCAAGTGCAATTCTTATGCACCTCTCATATTTCTGGAGATGAAACGCTTTGTGCACCCTGCTAAACTCTATGGGTGTTAGTTTTTAAGACTCTGGATGTTTCGGGTGGAAAATCTGTATTCCACTGTATGGTATCCCGAATGTGTTGCAGTCGTGACTGTGTCCGTGAGCTCAACACAACTAAACGAAGAGCTGTGTATGTCACCTATTTTGGTTGCTCGCCTCCCATACTGAAACTGCTAGGAAACTGGGAGCTGTCTTGGGGAAACCTTTGCGAACTTGCCTTGAGTTTCAACAGCCCTAAAGAGTTCGCTGCTCAGTCTAGGTGTCCGGTCTGCACCTGCTTTGTCCCGCAAGACGATATTTTCCCCTATTTGGTCTTAGCCTTTGCTGTTACGATTCTTTCAAAAGGTTTTGGTGCTTGTGGGTTGTAGGTGCGCGAAAAAGAGTGCCAGAAACGCCATAAATCAAAGATCGTCGTCTTCACGAATTCTTCAAAAGCGGCGAAGACGCTGGCAACAACGCTCGACTCGCGTAAGATGGTCACGTATAGTCGTGGAATCGGCCGCCGTGTAGAAAGTAAAGACATAGGTGAGGTAGTACGTCCTATGCTCGTCAACTAATTATGCGCCGCGAAAGTTCCTGTTGAGCGGAACCTATTGGAATCTGCAGTGCCTGCTGATCAGTTTGGTGTGACGCATGATGATTGGGCACTTGAGTTCGCGGCGTTTCAAGTTGCGAACTGCTTTATCTTTTATGAATGAGTTTACGCTCGCTTTTGCAAATTACCTACTGTTGAATTCTAAAAGAACCTTGCTCCCTCCTTTGCGTTGCCTTTAGGCTGCACCTTCTCACTCATTTAAGCGTAACTTGTACTGTGTAGGTGTGTGCCACGAGGATTTGAGCCCCGAAGAACAGCATGAGCTATGCAGGAAGTTCCGATCAGGAAAGTACCACACCTTTGTCACCACGGATGTCGCCGGGAAACCTTTGTTGGAGCGCTCGGACATCATCAGCACGGTGATCAATTATGACTTTCCAACTGACATGAGCATATACCATGACCGTGTCAGATATGCTAATACCACCACGGGCACAGTCCTCAATTTCTTCACGGAGAGCAAGTCAAACCTTCTACTTGCGCCACAGTTCTCAGCCTTACTCCAAGGAGCAAACCAGGAAGTCCCGGAGCAGCTCCGTGAAGTGGCCAAGATGTTTTCCGCCAGCCCCTAAGGAGACAGCTAGGGAATAACTTGGCAAACAACGAGTTGGGTTTGATAAATTCACGCAAAGGTGTGGTTCACTCAAGCCAAATAAGACATTTGCTCCGTGCAAGCCGTTTTTTCATCATGGCTTAGATGTCTTCCTTCGTCCCCAATTCTCAATAAATCAAGGGAAAGGCATCAATATAGCTGTAGAAATATCTCTCTCTATGATTTGTTGAGTTTCGTCACCAAAGTAAGTCCAAACCCATTCACACACACTTGCGCGCATGCGCACCAAGCACACACACACAACCGCACGACTTTCACCCACGACTTGCCACATTTGGACGTATATCCCAAGCTTATGGACCAATACATCGAGGCCGAGTTAGTAGCTTTCTCCGCAACGGGATAAAATGTTTCTCAAGCAAGAAAGTCATTGATTTCCGCGGGAGCAAGCGCGCACACACCGCAACCAAACATTGGTAGCATTCTTTTGGTTGGGGAGGAGTAACTTGAGATGTCATACTTTAGAAGAACTCCGTCCGTGACACTCTAGAATGTGTCACACACACTATGATTATGTATATGCTATCACCCCAAGCGTATTATACGCGTATTTTACGTGTTTCCGGGGTCCGAGAAATTTCATGCGTATTACGTATAGTGTGTTAAGGTTCCGGGGAATGTCCAAGCCGGCCTGCAAGTGCTCAACTGTTTAATGTATAGGGCAGCTTATTGTCACCGCTCACATTCCGCATCTCTTTCGCTGACTCCCTTGCACTTTTCGATGCCGCCACCCTTGACCCCACCGATGTGGGCATAAATCCGGTCCACCGACGCGTCGAAATTCTTTTCACAAAATAGGCACGCCACCTTGTCCTTGGGAGTGCCACGCTTCCCAGCCAGGGTAGAGTTGCAGATTGCCGTGCTGGTCTGGTATGGACAAAAGTCCACAGAAAATCTTGAGTTGACAAAAGTTGCGTTCTATAGGAGCATTCCCTTCATTGTCTTCATCGTCACTATCGTTTGCTCGATTCTCAATAGCATCAACTTCGGGGCCGTCAGATGAGGTCAACATGGTCGGTTACAGGTAACAGAGATCTGAGATGAATAATGCGCAAATGGCGATATAAAGATGTCTCAGTAAGGTCATTATCTCAGTATATGAATTGTGCAAGGGACGTAGCAGTGGGAGGGCTGCTTCGGATTCACGGATTCACGTAAAACGGCCAATTTACGTGTAACACGTAAAACAACGCTGAAAAGGTACGTGACGTATTATACGCGGATTATACGTGTTTCCGGGGTCCGAGATTTTACGCGTATTTCTCAGTGCCATATGACGCCGCGTCCGTAACGAATCACCATTGTAGCCACGTGTATGCCCCGCCCGCGCCGGGTAAAGCGTCGGGTATGTATATGCCTTATAAGTCATATACATACGTAGCATGGCAATTAGCTCATCGTAAGAGATTGCGCATTTGCTTTTCATTCATAGAAAACATGCTTGCATGTGAACAATTCCGGGTTGGAGGACATTCTGACCTGATAGAGCAAACGTATGCATGGCTTACGAAGACGACTCGATGTGAGCTCATTAATGTGTTACATGACAACGACACCGATCGCCAAATACAGGAGTGCAACCTACACACATGGTAAAACGTACACCTGCGGGTACACATCTGACCGTTTAATCGATAGCAACCCATGTGGAACCACTTAACATGCATATGTTCACCTGCGGCATCCGATTCCCGGCGTTTCCCGCCTTGAGAACACCACTGCATGCCATGCCATGCCATACCATGCCATGCCATGCCATGCCATGCCATGCCATGCCATGCCATGCCACTAGGTCCGCGTAAACGCGTGACGCGTTTAAACGTCGAGGTCTGAAAAACGTTTAAACGCGCAGTTCTACGTCCGATTTTCGCTACAATGTTAAGGATTAAACGCGCGTTTAATCGGTGCGCGCGGGGATATCGCGTCTAGCGCGACTCTGTGACACCCGAGACCCGACATCGACGGCCGACACGCAGTCGATTGTCAATCCACTCACCTCTGATATCACCACTAGCGAGACGACTGCCGGGTTCTTCCGTTACAACGGGGTTCTTCCTCACCTTTTTACACCAAGCTTAAGCTAGGGGTGGCGCACGGAGGCCTGTGCTTTACTCTGAGGCTTAAGACGCATAGCATATAGCAGATAATGTGTTTCGGACTTTTTAGCAATCATGCAGTACACCAGTCCACCAGTCCACCAGTCCACCAGTCCACCAGTCCACCAGATATGCGCTCTAATCTGTGAAGGGACATATTGTTTCCCTGGTTGCACAACAGTATACCCACAAAAAGTGGAAGTGTGGCAGTTTGACATACACGCTTACACGGTATATACATATAACGACCAACGCTTTAAATTGGAATATTCGCTTTAAATTGGAAGTTTTTTTGAAGGTTATTGATATGATATTTTTTGCACAAATATGAACTTATTATAGCCCAAAAATAGGGTGGCTATCATTTTGGAAGTTTTTTTCCTCATACGGAGCGGGTTTTTGACGATTCTTACGCGCGGCTCTTAGGCATATTGAGGAGTGTTCTAAAATGTTGCATTTGCTATTAGGTAGAGGTTGGAGGTAATCAAATGAAAGTAAAACGGCAAAAACATGCATATATTTACCGTATACATCATGTGCCATCGTTTCTGGCAAAATTTTGCCCAAACCCCCCTCAAACCCTATGCGTTATCACACGTATTTACAAAGGATAGGTAACATATGCAAAGGTCTTTGGTAATCGACCCCTTATGGGGTGTGTTATAAGATAGTATGACAGCAAAATATATTTGAAAAAGTAGCACTTCCAAATACGTGCAGAATTCGGGAGGAAATGGCCCCCATGCGAGCGAAACCCTAAGTGTTACCATAAGTGTAGCGTGTCCACACAACCACATGTGTACATGCATGGCAATACTGCACATATCTACTCTTCACAGTTCTCCACTGGTGCTTTCAAAAGCTCGTCTTTCTCCTCACCAGCCGGAATCCCGCCTTGAACAATAGAAGGCGCGGTGTCATCCCAGCATGTGAACATCTCGTTCACGTCAAATGGACACTTCATGCGAAGGGTGCGGGGACCCCGTACGAAAGCTCCAGCCACACAGAGTTGCTCCACCGTCTCGAACGTTCTCCGTTGCTTTGCCGGCAACCAAAATTGCCAGGTTATTTCCTTCCGTGCGTCATGCCGCCCCGCCACCTCCACAAAATGGAGTGGGACCGATTTACCATGCCCCGGGAGCATAACATCGAACCAGCACTTGTCGGTGTCCTCTCCGCCTGCGACGGTCACCGCAAAGCTGCCTGGAGTCATGTCCTCGAACGTGTAGTCGTCTGTCAAGTTTTCCTTCTGCGGTGCGACACGCATCTTGCGGTCAGCAAAGCACTCATCAAGACCGGATGAGCTCTCATCGTCGCTATCATCAGTGCCGTCAGTGCTGCTGGGCTGTTTCTGCCGTTTCTGCTGCTTGCCTCCACGCCTCTTCTTGCGTGCTGCAGCCTGAATGAGGCGGTTGCGAGTAACACGATCCGGATGAATATCACTGTCGTTGTCGCTGTCGCCTTCGGAGGCGGGTGATGTTCTGCGTGCCCTGCTTTGTCTCCGCACGCCTTGAGACCTCTTGCGAGCAGCAGGTGGAGTGTCTTTCCGAGGCCTCTTTCCAGTTTTTTCAGGCACACTTGCCTCTGCACGAACTGCGGGAGCCTCCGCACCAGCATCCTCCGCCTTCAACAGCTGGATCAGGCGTTCCAACTTCTTGGTATTGGTAGTAAGACCACGCAGATCAGCGTTGCGTTCAGTTAACACGCGGTGGAGGTGTGTGTCCTCGTACCTGCGGAGGCATGAATAAAGTTAAAGGCCAGATTGTACCACTGGATATGAGAAGCTACACGCGGCTTGCAAACCATTGTCCTACCTTCTGGAAACGTCAGCTCAGTACAATACTTGGCCTCGCTCATAAAAGCCACGACCTCCTGGACATTGATCAGGTTGCTGGCTTCTTTCTCCACGTCTGTCTTTTTATGTGTTGCGCCGTCAAAACAAACATTGAACTGCTCCGCCATAGTATACCGCGCCTTTGAAAGCAAGTCGCTTGTGACTGTGGAAGCTCGGGTATGCGTACGAGTCAGCAACAACGGGAGGTCCCACGTCGCAGGTAATCGTTCGGGGTTGCGCTTTCGCACGTCCTCCACCTTCAATGGCAACGGGAAGGTTGCCTTCAATTCGTCGTGCCGTTCCTGGCTCACCAGCTCTGGCGTGGCGGCTCGAAGTCCCATTAGGCAGCTCCGAGTTGTTTTTTCCATGTCCAACACCTTGTTCCCCTGCCCCTTGCGCTTCCATTCCGGGTTGCCCATATAGTCCGGGGCGGAGTCGACGTCGGGGCAACTATTACAAAGAATCAGCCCTTTATACAGTTTACTGCAACCTTCATACCGCATGTAGATAACTCAATACAGTTTGCATGTAAATTAATGCGGCTCACAGTTAAACTGATATGGCCTGCAGAAAACTTAAACAAACTCATAGACGACCCGATGAGGTCTGCTACTAACCTTAAGCGGTTTCTGGTAAACTTATCTCAGCTTCCAAATAACTTGAAATGGAATGCATTTAACCTCAAAATACGGGCTGTTAACTTAACACAATATACGTATCAAATACTTATAAGGCACCAAAATAAATTTCCATTCATGGTAAACTTATCACGGCCCTCAAACACTTCAGAACGGAAAGCAGCTAACCTTATAAGGACGGATAAAATATTGAAGCGCTCTTCGGATAAACAAACTCCGAGTCCAACAAACACGATGCGGCATACGGCTAACCTAAATGTTGTTATATGGAGATGAAAACTGACAAAGACATAAGCGGCAGCATAATTATGACATATTACATAATGCGGCATTTTTTGAGATGTGAGAAAAACTATATCAAAACACAAGCGGAACTGCAAGCAACCACTCATGGGACCTTTATTATGCTCTTCCACCTAATGACGGGACTTAGCAAAATGAAGCTAAACCCTATACAGTATTTCCCGGGACCCAGAGGCATCATAAACCTAGCCCACAAAAGACCAAAGGCCTGCAAAAGGATAAGTAAGAACGCCCCGAAGTACATGATCCAAAACCCCAAAATAGCATGGCTTTGGGAGAGGACACGGACCCAAAATACAAAGAAAACTAAAATGAAATCACCTCTAAGAATAACGAAACATAAAATTCACCGTAAAAAGAATAACGACACCAAACAACATAATATGCCTGAACCTAATAAGATGTTAAGCGGTGGGGCAAGCACCGTAGATAATGCAGTAGATGAAAATATAATGGCTACGGAATCACTTCTCTCGGAAAAGGGGTGGTTAAATGCAACTCATGTTGGTGATGCAAGGCCCGGTATCGATAGTTCGATAACTCCGATTAATCGATTAATCGGAGTTATCGTCGTCGTTCGATATGTTCAAACGACTTATCGTAAATATCGTTATCGTTCGATAAGTTCGCAAAACTGTCGTTGTCGTTCGACAGGTTCGCAAAATTGTCGTTGTCGCTCGACAGGTTCACAAAACTGTCGTCGTCGCTCGACAGGTTCACCGGAATTGTCGTCGTCACTCGATAGGTTCGACGCGATTTTGTTATTTGATTAATCGACACCTCATGTGAATGGCAGTAATCGATAAGTACGATAACCACTTTGACGGATCAACGTGATCTTGAGCTATCACGATAGGTACCATTCTAAACCACATCGATCCAACCAATTAACAACCGTTATTCATCGATCCCAAGATGATTCCAAAACTTCATATTATTGGTGCAGACTTCGGAATAGCAAAGTAGGGGCGAGCGAGGAATTCGTATAAAAAATATAATATGTGAGCATTTTAATCCCATTCATCGCAAATCTACGTACCGACTGTTTCGAAATTCGTTGAGTAAAGATGCCTCGTGGTAAAGGTGCCAAGCGCAGAAAGACCAGTGACGCCGACGTGGTTCTGCTCGCGCAGGGTCAAGGCCCTGTGAAACGAACTCAGAAAAACCCTTACGACCTCACGGGCAGCGACGACACTGTCTTCTCCGTCCGTGAGATAAAAGCGGAAGCAGTAAGGAAAGGTAAACCTGTGTGGCTCATAGGTTGGGAGGGTTTCACTGATAACGAGGACACATGGGAGCCCATCGAGAATCTCGCCGGACACGAACAAGAGATAGCAGCTTTCCGCAAGGACAAGGAAGAACGATCCCGAGTTGATGCGCAGAATAATAGGGCCAACAAAAAACGGAAGACCCCTTCAGAACAACAAAGTGCTTCAGGTGCATCTGGAAGTGCGTGTGTTACACATTTCGCCCGTTGTGCTTCTTCGTTCGTTCGTTCTTCGTTGTGTTTTCTTGCGTTTGAACTTCGATGTCTTCGGCCCACGTTCTCACTGCATTCCGGTCTTTCGTTGTGTATATAAATTCACAGATGAAGATGCCAGCACACTGGACGAGAACTGGGTGGAGGGCAAGGGGGGGAAACGCAAAGCAGCGTGTTAACTCATTTTCAGGCCCTGAAAACTCATTTTCAGGGATTTTCAGGGCCTGAAAATGAGTTTTCAGGCCCTGAAAATGCCTTATGTGAATTTTCAGGGCTTGGAACACTGTAAAATTTTCAGGCCCTGAAAACCATTTTCAGGGGGCAAGATGAGGACATGAGAATATAATTCTAAACTTTATATAACACGAAAAGTGAATAATATTTTCAGGCCCTGAAAACAAAGTTCAGGGGGCATCTTAAGAGTGTGAATTCGCAATTTTCAGGCCCTGAAAATTGGTGTAAAATTATATTATCCATGAAGTTTTTTCTAAGGTGTATAACTAGCCTAGTATAAAACAAGTTCAGACCCTGAAAGTGATTTTCAGGCCCTGAAAAATATTTTCAGGGCCTGAAAATGGTTTTCAGGGGGCAATTTTTCAGGGGGCACAAAAAAAAAATCAGGGGGCAATCGTAAGTAGCCCCCCATCTGCCGGATTTACTCAGCTGGTCTGGTCGGGATGGGCTCGTGGAAAGGCCTTTGCACGCGGATTATGTTGGGGAGATATGCTCCATCGTTCGTGAGGTTGTCAGCCCTACAATTCTTCTGAAGGTTAACCTCTCCCTACAATTCTTTTGAAGGTCCAACACCCCGCCCCGACGGGGGCGGGGTGCTTCCCTGATTTAGTACCCACGTGGCCATAGTAGGTCCGCATTTATATTGTACCCATACGATTTCTTTTTGAGATCTGATATTTGCCTTTTCCAGGAAATGCCAGGTCTCATTGAGAGAGTGAAAGTGGTCCTAAAGCTTGGTGAAGATCATATGTCACCAGCCGATTTGGTGATGATGCAGCATCTCCTTACTCATGTCGTGCCGCAGCTCATGATGTACGGTCCAGCACGTGAGCTATGGATGTTTTGCTTCGAGGACTACTTTGGCCGAATGAAGCGTGCGGTCAAAACGCGATCGAGTCCGGTGGCCAGCATCATGAAGAATATAGAGTTGGAGCGCCTCGTAAACCTTTGTCGCGGGTTGAGCGATTTGGCGCGAGGGTCGAGGCCACCTGTATATCCACTCCCCGAACCTTCGCGGGTTTCAATGATGCTGAAATCAGGAGTGGAGCGTCAAGGCAGGAACACACTGCTATCAGAAGGTATGTGATACCGTGCCGCCCCTGTTGAGTCAACATGCCGGACCCGTCGGTCCTAGATCCCGCCCCGGCCCCGCCCCATGTATTGCAGTTCGATTTCATGCTAGCTACAATCTTAAAATAAAGTTCGATATTTTGGGCTTCAGATACCATTAAGGACATCAAATCCTGGCTGCTGCTTCATTTCGATTGGTTTGCCGAACTTCGACATCAGTTTGAATTGGTAGATATAAAGGAAAGTAGTATTCCAAATTCAGGTCTTGGAGTATATGCCAAAGAAGACTTGAAAAAAGATAAGTTAGTTGGTCGATACACCGTCGGCACGCAACGATTGACAATGAATGAATTACCTCCATTGAATCGAAGAACACATATTTGGAAAAAGAATAATAATCTGTTTTATGATGCATCGAAAACAAATTCAGTTGCCGGTAAGTTCAATGATTGTACCCCTCAAAGTGCCAAAAGAATCAAATGCAAAAATTATGCTAAAATAAATTCCGTAGGAAATGTTCGATTAACATCAAATGTAAAAAAGAATCAAGAGATATTTGTTTCTTATGGGAAAGACTATTGGAAAGATAAATGATACAAATATTCTTTCAAAATTCTGGAAACAATGATTTGAATGTTTTATGAAAATGAGGGTCTGAATTCAAAACGTCATGATAAGTCGGAGGTGCTGCGTTTGGCTTTCCTTCCGTTTTTGAAACTTTGTCTTTCTTTTTTGATTTTTTGATAATCACTTGAGGTTGATGTTCATCGTCACTTGAACTACCCGAAGTTTCACTATCAGATTCCACAACAATCACAGGTTTCTTTTTTGATTTTTTAACATATTTCTTGTCGATTATTTCGGGTTCTGATTTTTGTTCGAATTTTTCAGTAATTTCAGGTTCTTTTATCGATGATTTTATTTTATTTTGAGCAGCCTCCAACACTTTTTTGTTTTCTAATTCTTTAGCAAGTTTGATATCCTTTTTGGCTTCAGAATTTTTTCTTGTTTCCATAGCTTTTAATCGAGCAACTTTTAATCGTTCTAGAGTAGCCTCATCAGTAATTTTTTCACCTTTCTTAAAACCCATATTAGAATACACAAGAAAATAATTTTCTAATCATTTCTTATCATTTCTATCAATTTGTAATGACTTTGATTTAAATTCTAACTCTAACTCTAACTTTAACTCTTACTCTAACTTTAACTCTAACTCTAACTAGAAAATAAAATCAGTTTAATGTATAATGTTTGAAATAAATACGTGTGATGTCTTTCAATTTGGGACAATTATCGTTGCTTTGATTCATGCTATAGGATATAATATGAGACGGTCTCGATGTAAACAATTAGACTGTCTTTGTATAAAGTGCGAAAGAGATATCATGAATTCAAAAGAATTAAGTATTGATAAAAATGTGTTTGAATCCGCTTAAAGATTATAAGTTCTATATTATAACAATGAGTGAAATTGATACACATTCTCCTAAGCATATGAAGGTTACTTCTAAGAATGGTAAGGTGTATTATAAAAAGCCTTTAGATATGAATAGAAGAGACAAAGGGAAATATTATGAAGCCAACAAACCATTGTTACAAAAGAATCTAACCTTAGACCGAATTTTGTTAAATAAAAATGTCGGTGTTTCAACGATGGAAAAGCATGGTATTGATAAAGTTAAAATTGTTGAAGTATTTTCCAATAACATCAAAGAAAATCCTCAAGACTTTGAAAAATACATGGAAATTCAAAACAAATTTTTGGAAAGGTTGAATGTAACAAAAACCACCTAAAGAATACGTTACAATTTAGTAATAAGAAATATATTGTATAATAATAATGCCACCGAAAAAGTCTAATGATAAAGACAAAAAAGATGATAAAGGCAAAGCTCCATTGACCAAGGCAAAGAAAACCAATCTCAAGAAAGTCAAAAACCATAGGGCCGGAAATTTAAAAGCATCAAGTTCGAGACAATTGACAAAGGAACAATGGATTAAGATAAATCTGATTGAAAAGAAAAAAATAGATAAAGAATTTACCAAAGAAAATAAACAACAAAAATTACAATCAGAAATAAAAAATTTTGAAAAAGAAAATGAAGATTTAATAGTTCTTAGTGATTTGCTTTCTCGGCAAGAATATGAAGAACTATTTACGGACAAAGACGTTACAAAAGATTTTGTTGATAAAGGTGGAAATTCAGGCGTAAGCATGAAAATCAAATTTAATAGATTTCTTAGTAATCCTTTGGATTATTGGATGAATTTAATTAATAAAGAAATTGACCAAGCTTCGGAAGATGTAAAACATTTTCAGTTTGGTGTAAACTTTCAAGACGGTTCTTCAGAATTTTTAAGTGCAAAAAATGAAATTGAATTTTATAAAAAATTAGAAGGAATGATTCAGTCCGGAGATGAGAGAGGAGCTGTGAATTTCATCACAATTTCTTTATTAAATTTCAAAAAAAATAAATGGAAAGGGCCAACCATTGTCGGTGCCAAAATCTGTGGAGGAATTGAAACAAAAGAAGAGTTGCATTACCGTCAAGGATGAACAATGTTTTGCTAAATCTTGCATAATTATGAATTACAAAGATAAAAAAGACAATGAAGAAATAACATACAATGTCTACAATAAAAATTTGCAACAATATTAAAAATCGTTTAACAAGAGAAGCAATAATTTTAATGAAAGAATTAGAATTTAATGCTGAAGACGGTATAGGTTTTGATGACATTCATGTCTTTGAAGAAAAATTCAACAAAAATATTACAATTCACGGAATGACTGATTTGGGTTGTACAATAATGTATCCGCCAACTAAAGAAGGTTTGCCCGACAGACCGGAATGGAATTTTGTTTATTATCATCTAAATTCAAGTATTGGACATTACGAACCAATAACAAAAATCGAAGCATTTTATGGAATAGCCGACCGACCAAGGTGTTTTAAATGTAAAAGTAAATTGTGTGATTTTTCTAAAAAAGGGGCTAAACCATTTATTGAGTGGGAAAAAGCTATCCATTGTGAAGATTGTAATATAAAATTTCCAAATAAAAAATGTTATGATTTACATAAAAAAGAGACAGCTTGTCAACATTTCCATAGGTGCAAAGGTGAGTGTAAAAAGGTTTACGACATAAGAAAAGAACAAAAACATATTTGTGGACATGAATTTTGTCCAAATTGTAAATTATATTGTGACATGAGAGAACATCAATGTTACATTACCCCAAAAAAACCAAAAGATATTATTGATGAAGATAAAATAGGATTTTTCGATTTTGAAGCATACAATGAAACAAAGCACGAAGTGAATCTGAGTGTGACACAATATTCTAATGGAGAGGAATTTATTCACAACAATATTGGAGAAGCTTGCAAATTTTTATTTTCAAACAAACATAAAGGGTTTACTTTTATAGCACATAATGGTAGTAAGTATGATTATGTACTTATCATAGAATACATAATGACAACAATGGATGAAATTCCTGAAACGGTGCAAAATGGTGGTAAAATAATGTATCTCAAATATCAAAACGTGACATTAATGGACAGCTACCTACATTTAACAAATCCATTAAGTAAATTCTCAGAAATATTTGATTTAAAAGGTGAGAAGAAAGGTTATTTTCCTCACAAGTTTAATACCCCTGAAAATAAAATTTATGAGGGTTTAATACCGGACAAAATGTATTATGGATACAATCAAATGAAAGGTGATGCACGAGCGAAATTTTTGGATTGGTATTCGCAAATGAAAAACAATAAATATCATTTTGTGATGGAAAAAGAAATATTAGATTATTGTCAAAGTGATGTAAGAATTTTACGATTAGGATGGATGGAATATAGAAAGAAAATTTTAGAAATTACAAATGAAGAAATTGACCCCACAGCCTATTTAACGATTGCATCATTGACACAAACAATTCATAGATATTTGCATATGCCTGAAAATTCCATAGCTATTTTGAATAGTGTCATTAAAGGAAAACAACAATCAAGAGTAGGTGACATTTGGTTGGAATATGTAAAACATACAAATAAAATTGATAATTTAATCAAAGAATACAAAATTCCTCATTTCCATTTTGGAAACAATGAAAGGCACAAATATGTCGATGGTTATGACCCTGCGACAAATACTATATATGAATTTCTTGGAGATTTTTGGCATGGAAATCCAAAAACAAATGGTAAGAATATGTTTAGAAAAAATTATGCCACAAATAAAACATTTTATCAACTGTACGATGAGACCAAAAAAAGATTAGAAAAAATTCAAAGTCTCGGATATAAAGTTGTTGTAATGTGGGAAAGTAATTTTCAAGAATTACAAAAAAAATGACAAAAATGTTACCAATTTCGTAAATAGTTATAACACACCTATCGTGTTCAGAGATGCATTATTCGGAGGAAGAACCGACCCTAAAAAATTATATCATAAATGTGGAGATAATGAAACAATTAGATATGTAGATTTTACAAGTTTGTATCCTTATGTCTTGAAATATTGTAAATTTCCATTAGGTCATCCTACAAAAATATATCAAGAAATTGATTTGAAAGGAGTCACTGATATTGAACAATTCTTTGGAATAATAAAATGCACAATAATTCCACCAAATGATTTGGAAATGGCAGATTTACCATTGAGGACCTTGGGACAGTCTAAAATGGAGAAATTGACTTTTCCTTTGACAAAAATGACTGGAACGTGGTGCACGGAAGAAGTAAAATTATCGTTGAAAAAAGGATACACAATTGAAAAAATACATCAGATTGTCCACTGGGAAAATACATCTTATACTATTTTTGAAAGTTTTATTAATACTTTTTTAAAAATAAAACAAGAGGCAAACGATTATCCTGAGTGGGTACAAAGCGAAAAAGACAAAGATTTGTATATTAAAAAATATTTTGAAAAGGAAGGTATATTATTAGAAAAAGATAAAATAAATAAAAATGAAGGATTGAGAACTATTGCTAAATTATTTCTCAACAACTTGTGGGGTAGATATTGTTTGAAACCAAATAAAAGACAAAACAAATTCATGAATAGTGCTGAAGTATATGATATTTTATCAGATTCAAGAAATGACAATGTTCTAATTCAGCCAATAAAAAACAAAAATGGTGATGTTAAATATCAAGTTGGTTTTAATGTATTAAGTGAATATTCTGAAACGAACTGTACCGTCAATGAAGTTATTGGGTTTTTACAACTGCACATGCAAGAATAAACTTATACAATTTAATGGACGATGTAGGATTCGACAAAGTTTTATATCACGATACCGACTCAGTGGTATACATTGAAGATGCACCAAATAAACAAGCATTCAACATTATGGACGATGTAGGATTTGGTAAAGTTCTATCTCATGATATTGACTCGGTGATATACATCGAAAATGAAACAAACAAACAAGTATACACAGAACAACTTGGTGATTATCTTGGAGAATTGACTGACGAGCTATACAATGATAAGAAAAAAATATATAAGAAATGTATTGAATTTGTATCGACCGCACCTAAATCATATTCGTTGAAATTTGTTGATGGAACAACGATGACTAAGGTAAAAGGATTTCCATTAAATTATGAAAATTCTCAAAGTATCAATCATGGAGAAATCAAAGATATCATTTTATACAATCACGAAAAAATTGTGGAATTAAAATACGATGTTCTTAGAAAACCAAGAAAAATTGATGAAAACAAACATTATGCAGCTCTTGGTATAGAAACAAGAAGCGAAACAAAATCATTTTCATTAAATTATGATAAAGGATACATTCAGTGGGACACATTTAATATCCTACCTTGGGGACATAAAGATATTCCTTTATAATAATGAGCAAGTCAATCACTGAAAAACAAATACAAGACTTGTATCTGAATCCTGAAATAGGACTAAGTGCCGTATCACCATTTACGGCCAAATTAAAATCTCTTGGTTATAAAGTCACACAAAAACAAGTCAAGGAAGCTATAGAAAAAACTGAAGTCAATCAAACCTTTTCTCAAAAAAAGAAAATCAATAGAAAAGAGTTATTTCCTATTTACGGCAAAGACCCTAACAAGAATTATGTTCAGGCTGATTTAGCATTTATTCCTGAATTCAAAAAACAAAATAGAGGTTACTCCGTTATATTGACGGCTATTAATATCAATACACGAAAGGCCTATGCATATCCATTAAAATCAAAAACTGTCAAAGATAAAAATAACAAAAACATTGATTCTGCTGAAGGAATAATTCCTGCTTTCAAAAAGTTAATAAAAGATTAAAAAATGAATGTATTGACTACGGACAATGGTGTAGAATTTACAAATAAATCTATGAAAAAATTATTAAAGGACAACAATATTGAGCATTATTTAAATGAAACCGAAGACCATACTACTATGGGTATGGTAGAAAGATTCAATAGAACATTGAAATTGAAATTTAGAAAAATAGAAAAAAGTAAAGACACCGTAAACTGGATTGATTATTTGGATTCTGTTGTCAAAAATTATAATAGTACACAAAATTCGGCAAATATCGATAAATCAACTCCTGATAATATGAACCTAACAAAGACCATCAGAAATATTTTGTTGAAAAGGAATAAATTGACTAAGCTTCTTGAAAAAATAGATATAAAACCGGGTGATAAAGTTAGGATTAAAATTAAAACTAAAACGTTTGATAAAGAATCTCAACGATGGTCGACAAAAATATATAAAGTAAAATCTATGAAAGGATTGAGTTATATTATCGAAGACGGTAAAGAAACTTTGGCACGTCGGTATAAACCACGCGAATTATTGGAAGTCAAAGGTAACAATTCTAATAATAAGAAATCCACTGATGAACCTACAGTTTCTGAATTAGTTTCTAAACAAAATAAAAAAGAAAGAACTCTTAGGAAAGAAGGTGTCTCATCTTCTAATCGAATATCTAAAAGGACAAGAAGTCAAAATAAAAATAATAAAGATAATGAAACGGAAATTGATTTACGATGATTTTTATCGATTGTATTATATATATTGTTATGGTAAGAGCTAATCAAACACAAGCTCAACGAAGTCTGAATAATAATATTTATTGTGGATATAAAGACCCTGCACCCTCAGGTCGTCCGCTTGGAAATAAAATTCAATGTAAAGCTCGTCATCAATTAAGGCGGTATGGAAGAATTTTAAGACCACCTCATCCTGCGGATAGACAACAAAATAGACGAAACAATTAATATATATGTTATAACTTGTTTAACTCAGTAGATAAAGGTTCTCTTTATATAGATACTCCCAACATAAAATACTCAGGCTGATAATTGTTATACAAAAATGTTACCTTTGTACATGCTGAAAGTGAGTGGTTTCCTATAGCGCTTTCGCCCGCCTCCACTAGAGCTAGGCTTCGTCAGTAGGATTCTGGGAACTCAGATACCTTGCTGGCGGCTATGTAATGCACGTGAGAGCATAAGGCTCACGTTTGGTTATGCAGAAAAAGATCGAGACAAAAGCGGCAAACTGATTTTTTCGAACTGTCTTACGAACGCGTCAGGAATTTTCAGGGAAAATGACGTAATACACCGGTCGGAGTTCCATATGAAGAGAGTGAAACAACACTAACAGCCAGATGCAAAATTCACTTTGTCTTACGAACGCGCCGGAGTTTTTAAGGCAAAATGACGTAATACACGGTTTCGGAATATGCGGAGGAAGCAAGAGTGCAGTGGTGAGAGTCACTCGGAACCTCGGCCGTGTCTTACGAACGCGTCAGGATTTTTCAGAGAAAATAACGTAACACAACGAAAGAGCATAAGTTTATGAGACCCAGTTGGAAGAAATAGATAAGCCAGTCCAGTCCAGAATATGCCCAAAAACAAATCAAATAAATACCCAAACATAAATCAATAAATCAAAAGGATAAAGAAGCTTCCATGGCACCAGAAGCATTGCAGAGCAAGTAAAGCAAGGACCATCGCCAGTTCAGTACCCCAGTCACGGGGCAATCAACTTCCAGAAGTCACTGACCGAGAAGAACTCATTGGTGCGCAGTGATTTCGAGGCTGCACAGAACTTCGCCCAGAAACTGAGAGGATCACGGCGGGCAAGGGAAGTCAGTCCTCTCTTCAGCCAGGTACGGGGATAACCAGCACGGTCCAACTCTGTCTCGATCCGCAGGAGAGCTGTACGCACCATCAGGGTGCTCGACGAGTGGGTGAGGATCCTGTGTAAAGCCCCCGTGAGTGTGACAAACTTCCTGGTCTCGGGGCACATGGAAGTCCAGTGCACGAACGGGAAGGCAAGAGGGCTTTCCTGAGGTGAGAGAACACCCCTCTTCTCATTCTGTGTGAGTGGCCGGAACTCGCATCGCCGTTTACCAAAGATGAATTTGAGCCCGCAAAACTCCAGCTCAGAGTTCTCACAGAAAGTCACACCTGCGGTGCCTGTCATAAGGACCCGCATACCATCAATATATGTGTTGTCGCGATACTGTCGAAGGGATTCCCGTAGCCTGTGCCATTCCCGTAGAGTCCCCGTAATAAAGATCACCAGAGCAATACAATCATCCGCTTGTCGATAAAACTGAATAAAGCGGGTGTCAGCAAAAATAGATTCAGAAAACTCCCGTTCACCGTAAGCACACACCAGGCCTGCAGTGGAGGGGCTGTCACGGCCGCCCATCCCGACACCTCGGGTCTGACGAACAAGAACACCAGCGATCCAAACATAGTTATGCGTGAGTGAAAGAACCAGACCATTCACCAGCTTAGCCCGAGTAATCCGGACCGCGGTCGTTCGTGGGACTCCTTTCCGCCACAGAGATACACCCTTCCTCCCCCTCACGTTAACCAGGAGCGATTGTACAGGTGACACCGCCGCCCATCGCTCGACGGTCTGAGTGATCGCGCGGGTGGCCAAGGTGTGGTCAACATTAGAGAACTGGTCTTTCACGTCGAAGGTCGCACCGTAAATTCTCGCAGCCGCGCCTGCTTTCCTGTTAAACTCAGCAACCCGCTCCTTAATTTGCTGAGTCCCTCCCAACGTGAAGGAACCTCCCACGGCATCAACAACAAAGTCTGCGGCTCTGTCCAGTCTGTTCTGTGCTGCGGCGATCGGACTAGTGTAGTTCGGCTGTATAGGCCGATACAGACGCATCTGCCTGCACTTGTCCTTAACCATGATATGAACCTAACAAAGACCATCAGAAATATTTTGTTGAAAAGGAATAAATTGACTAAGCTTCTTGAAAAAATATATATATAACCGGGTGATAAAGTTAGGATTAAAATTAAAACTAAAACGTTTGATAAAGAATCTCAACGATGGTCGACAAAAATATATAAAGTAAAATCTATGAAAGGATTCAGTTATATTATCGAAGACGGTAAAGAAACTTTGGCACGTCGGTATAAACCACGCGAATTATTGGAAGTCAAAGGTAACAATTCTAATAATAAGAAATCCACTGATGAACCTACAGTTTCTGAATTAGTTTCTAAACAAAATAAAAAAGAAAGAACTCTTAGGAAAGAAGGTGTCTCATCTTCTAATCGAATATCTAAAAGGACAAGAAGTCAAAATAAAAATAATAAAGATAATGAAACGGAAATTGATTTACGATGATTTTTATCGATTGTATTATATATATTGTTATGGTAAGAGCTAATCAAACACAAGCTCAACGAAGTCTGAATAATAATATTTATTGTGGATATAAAGACCCTGCACCCTCAGGTCGTCCGCTTGGAAATAAAATTCAATGTAAAGCTCGTCATCAATTAAGGCGGTATGGAAGAATTTTAAGACCACCTCATCCTGCGGATAGACAACAAAATAGACGAAACAATTAATATATATGTAATATTATAAAATATATGAGAAAGATATTGACTGATGATATTGTCAAACAATATTGTCTAAACGAATTAGGCTTTAGAAATGCTGCATCTAATAAATCAATATTTCATGGATACTCTAAATTAGCTTCTAACAATTATGCTATGACCGCTCCTTCTCAAACGAATAGTGTTGAATTCTATACTTCTATCTCCCAAAGTCCTTTGATAAATTCAGTTGATTTGATTCAAAATTTAAAAAGAAGTGATGTCAATGTTTTTGTTCCGGGAAAATATACAAGAGCGGACAATTTACAAAGGTTTGCAGATTTAAGTGAATCTGATGTAGAAACTCCAATAAGAACTCCTGAATCTGAATTTCAAGAAGAAGAAGACTTTTTACAAAGTTTGGAAAAAGGAACTCCAATAAATCAAGAAGAATCTGGGCCATCAAAAAGAATGACAATAAATCCTTTTTTAAAACAAGCATTATTTAATTCAGGTCAAAAGGATAGAACACCTTCGGCTGACGATAATAATGATGATGACGATGATACGAGTGGTGTTCAATATATGGGTTTGGAAATGAGTCCTATTTCCACGAGAGCACAACGTGCAAATAAAGGTAATCAATTATAAATAATAATATATCATAATATATAAATGACTCGTGCTGAATGGAACGAAACATTAAAAAAATGTGCCAAAGAATATCATTCCAAAAAAGGCACGAAACCTCGTAAAAAATATTCCAAAAAGAAAAAGTTAAATAAATCTGCAAATATTCAATCACCACAAGTGACATCACGACCTATTGCAAATTTGCCAACAAATAATAACAATCGAGGACCTGCAAGATTTCCTTTTAATTTAATTGTGTGAATTTCTTCGGTTTTTTCAGGGGGACAAAAAACCTCAAAAAAAATAAAATCCACTTAAAGAGTGTAACTCAATAGTGTAAACAAAGCAAGAATGACTATTATCAACAAAATCTCACAATATGACAAGTGTGAACAAGACCCCACTATTCATAAATTATGTTGTGAAGAGTGTAAACTCATTAAAGATGTTTCGGAATTTTTAGATGAAGATGATTCAATAACCGATATGTGGTGTGATTTGATTTTTGATTATCTTGAATGGCATGATTGTATGTTTTGTCATAAATTAACATGTGAAGATTGTGGTATGTGTGATTGTGATGAGGCCAAAAAAGAATACCGTATACAAATATTGATGGATTTTAAATATTATATGAGTGATGTAAGAAACAAATTAGATAATATGACTACGTCAAAAGTTGGGAAATTGTGTGAACATGTGGACAACAAGTGGAGAATAAGAGAGGCCTTTAATTATGGAAATGCATCACTTGAAGATATCATCAAATATTGTGAAGACATTGAATTTAATAAAGATAAATTATATCATATAATGAAGTTGAATTTGCACTACAATTGTTTATCCGTGGATGATATTCAAGAAGCTTTAGGATGTGCCTTAATAATTAGAAGCATAGAAGAAGATGATGAAGAAAGTGATGTAGAATAAATTTAAAAAATTCCACTTAAAGATTGTAACTCAATAGGGTAAACAAAGCAAGAATGACTACTACATTTAATCATCTTCCTTGTGAACTTCAAGAAAAGATTTACTTGATGAAACATCAACTTGAAATGAAAGATGTATTTGATGAACTTATGATTAAAAAGAGATTTTACAAGAATTATCACAATATCAAAAATGCTTGTGAACAACTTGATTTTTTTGCACCAAATAAAACTTGTAGAGTATATGAAAGTTGTAAATTTTCCGTTAGGTCCGTATGTGAAAATGCTGATTATACATTAATGATTGAGTTTCTTGAGAATGAAGGTATTGATGATGGTATATATAATTTATTGAAGACATGGAAAGTGAAGATGATGAAGAGGAAAGTAATGAAGAAGATACTCATGAAGAAGAGATTGAAGAAGATAGTGATGAAGAAAGTGACGATGAAGAAAGTGAAGAAGATAGTGATGAATAAATGATTTAAGAACAATTAACATATATCTTATTGAAACATTAATTAATTTACTTTTTATTTACTTTCAATTTTATCTTTATCTTTTTATTGTAGATTTTTTATTTATTTTTTATTTATTTTTTATCGTACTCACATTTAATCACGTAATTTATTCACTATTTATTACGTAATTATTTCTTTAGGGTTTTCTCTTGTATTTATTAATCATTTATCATCGTCTTTAGGGTTTTCTCTTGTATTTATTAATCATTTATTATCGTCTTTAGGGTTTTGGAGGGGCGTTATAATCGGTAGTATACTATTGTCATGTCCTGGCTGTGTTTGGTGCGCCAGCAGAGTGTGTTCGGGGGTGCTCTCTAAGAGCTTCTAAGTCTCCTTAACAATACAGGGAACCTAGTTCAAGCCTGCAAGAGATATGTATGGCTGTAAGCATGATACATATATGTGAATCGGATCTTTCTTAAATGTCGGAGTTACAA